>JAUZST010006445.1:0-14859 GCA_034779995.1 Parotocinclus haroldoi
AATACAATTATCTAAAAGGCCAATTCCAAGTTGAGCAAGCCCAGGGCGACAGTGGAAAGGAAAAACTCCCCAAAATGTTTAACTGTTGGGATTGAATAGAGCAGTGCCTGGTTATCTCCACACATACCACTTTATTAACGACAAAAAGTTCAGTCTTCATCTCATCAGACAAGAAAATCTTCTCATAGTCTAGGAGTCTTGCATGTGTTTTTTGGCAAACTCCATGTGGGCTTTCATATGGCTTGCACTGCGTAGAGGTTTCCGTTGGGCCACTCCATTGGGCTGCAATGATAGCTGACTTTGTGGAACTTTCTCCCATCTCGCTACTGCATCTCTGGAGCTCAGCCACGGTGATCTTTGGAGTCTTCTTTACGTCTCTCACCAAGGCTCTTCTCCCACGATTGCTCAGTTTGACTGGACGGCCAGGTCTAGGAAGATTTCTGGTCATCCCAAACTCTTTGCATTTAAGGATTACAGAGGCCACTGTGCTCTTAGGAACCTTGAGTGCTGCAGAATTTTGGCCAGATCTGTGCATTGCCACAATTCTGTCTCTGAGCTCCTTGGGCAGTTCCTTCAACCTCATAATTCTCATTTACATTGACCTGCACTGTGAGATGTGAGGTCTTATATACTGTAGACAGGTGTGTTCCTTTCTTTATCCAATTCAATTAAACATAGCTGGACTCCAATAAAGGAGTAGAACCATCTCAAGAAGGATAAGAAGAAATGGACAGCTTGTGAATTAAATATGAGCATCACAGCGAAGGGTCTGGATACTTATATGTATCCATGTGATATTCCATTTTTATTTTTAAAAATACATTTACAAAATTTTCTATGTTTGCTTTTGTACATTAATGACAAATAAATTGAAATAAACTTTTTTGTTTAGCAAATGGCTGCAATGAAACGGAGTGATAATTTAAAGGCGTCTGAATACCTTCCGTGCCCACCCAAGTTTGCCCACTTACAGAGATATGAAAAGTCTATAATTTTAAGGTTAGGTTTATTTTAACAGTGAGAGATTGAATAAAGAAAGAAAATCCAGGAAATTACATATTATAAAATATATAAATTATGCATGGAGCCCCAGATTGAGGTCGATTTGAGTCATTTAGTATTTTTTTACATTTTCTTAGTATGGCACCAACAGTTGTCTCCTTCTCACCCAGCGACTTACTTATAGTTTTGTAGCCCATTCCAGCCTTGTGTAGGTCTATTATCTTTGCCCTGACATCCTTAGAATGCTCTTTGGTCTTGTCCATATTGGAGAGGTTAGAGACTGATTAATTGAGTCTGTGTCTCACCTGTCTGTGGACAGGTGTCTTTTATAGAGGTTACAATTTAAAATAGCTGTTTTTAATGTAGGTAACGAGTTTATTAGAAGCATCTAACTGGTCTGTAAGAGCCAGAACTCTTAATGTTTGGTAGGGGATCAAATACTTAGTTGTCTCTGCAAAATGCAAATAAATGTATATATTTTATACAATGTTATTTTCTGAATTTTTTTTTAGATATTTTGTGTTATGCTGTTAAAGTAAACCTACCCTTAAAATTCTAGACTTTTCATATCTTTGTATATCTTTCATATCTAAGTGGGCAAACTTACAAAATCAGCAAGGGATCAAATAACGTTTTAAATATACACGTGTGTGTGTGTGTGTGTGTCTGTGTGTGTGTCTGTGTCTGTGTGTCTGTGTGTCTGTGTGTGCGTGTGTGCGTGTGTGCGTGCGTGTGTGCGTGTGTGCGTGTGTGTGTGTGTGTATATACACAAAATAAAAGATTGCAATATATTCAACACTGGTCTGTATTTTATAAAGTTATTTTATTTTTATTTTTTTTCCAACCTCTTGCCTGAGGATGGTGGGATGAAGGTTGAAGGTAATTTAAAGTTGTCTGAACCATAACCTCAAGTCAGGGGACCATAGAGTGTAAGAAACAAGGAAGCTTGCGGTCTTCATGTCTCTGGGAATAAGAGTTGATTTTGGATATTTAAATGTCTGCTTGTCTAGGAGCATTGGAGTATGTTGTGGTTCAATAGCAGAATTAGAGGCAGCTTACACCTCAGACAACAATCTGGATCAATTGAGGGAAATTGGATGTGAAGAAAAGGCAAACAAAACATCCATGAGCCTTTTTGGGGTTAAAATGAAGAATGGGGTCAGAGTACTGCTGCCCTTGGGCATTGAGAGTTTATGGTGTTATAATTTTATCTGAGAGAATATCATATCTCCACAGTGACACACAGATCAATCTCATGACTGCAAATTCATAAGAATTCCCATAAGCTGTCTCAATCAAACACTCCTGGGTTCTATCACTAGGAATCCCACAAATCTGGTTCGTTCTGCAGTTGGACATGGTTGCCTCACAGCATCAGAGCACTGATGCAAACCTTTGTTTCCACATCCTCCCCATGTCCATGTGGCTTCACTCCAGGTCTTCTGGTTTTCTCCCACAATTTAACAACATGCATTAGGTTTAGTCTTTGAGCTACATTAGCCAGTATGAATGTGTCTATCTAGTATTGTCGTATCCTTGCTGTTCTGAATAGTGTTTGCTATGGTGTCATTAAATAAACAAACAAACAAACAAATAGTAATAGCCTGACTAGTAGCCAACATTGCACGTATATAATAAACTTTAATGTGTTCCTTGTGTGTTCAGCTGCCATGATATTACATGAACAATTGTGAAAACAAGCACTAGATGCTTTTAGCAGGTTAACTTCAACCCTCCCATTTTGGTTGCTTTTTCATGTCTCAGTTAGTGTAAGGGTTTTGTCTACACGTTACAAAAATAAAAACAAATGCAAATTCTTACCAATGAGCACTTGAATAGATATTGCCAACAGTTGTTCCAAGACCTAGCAGAGTTGCTGCATCCACACACAAGACCTTCATACCCACATGGATGCAAGAGTTATAGCATACATGTTCCCAGTAAGCAATGATGTTTTGAGTATTATGAATTATTATAAAATAAGAATATTATTGCCCCTAAATAGCATTCTAAGTTAAGCAAAATATATTTTCAAACAGTATCTGTTTTTTTTACTCCCAGTCTCCCAGAATCAAAGTATTGCAATCACCTGTTCAGTCTCCAGATTTGAACTCTATTAAACTTGTGTGTATCGAAGTAGGCAATCCACAAGTGAAGGCTGCAAGAATACCAAGGAACTGAAAATATTCTGCAAAATCTATGAGCAAGTGCTCTCCGAACCTTGTTAAGCATTACAGAATGCCTCCAAGTGGTGGTATTCTATCAGGGATGGCTTCACAAAAGACTAATATATGGTATTTACATGGCATATTTTATACTGTAACAATGCTATGTACCTATACTCCAGTTTGACTAACAGCAGTGGATAAAGGATTAGCAAGGTATGGGTTCATGTGTCTTGTGTCAAATACAGTCAGCATGGATAGTGGATTCAGACCCTCTAACCATGTGTTAATCACAGCATTAACTAAGCTTCAGGCAGTGACAGCAGTGGATAATGTGGCTATTCACACCAGAATGACATGGTGGAGCTCCCAATCCAGCTCTTCAGATGACAACCAAATTAATCACATCATTGCTGCAGGTCCACAGTTAAAGCTCCCATGATGAAATCAAATCCACCAGGCTCTGCTGAGAGCAACGGGAGACTGAGTCTGGCTCTGTTTTAAATCACAATGTAACTGGATTAGCTGAACCAGGAACTTAATTTTAAATATATCATTGCAAGGAGAGTAGCCATTTGTGACAGGGGACAGAAAGATTTGCCATCAGCAAAAAACACTAATATGTGTAATTCAGAAGATGGAAATTTAAATCTGCCACAACATATGGCCTTAATCCTAGACTAAATAATTACAGTATATAGTACTTATGTAAAAGCGCTAATGTATATAGTATTAATAGTAGAAAGCGGTCTTGAGTGTGTAGTTATAGCAAAATAACAAACTGGGATTTGTGATGTGGCCAGGTCATTGAAAAAGCAAAACATTTTTTTAATTTATTAACCTTATTGTTAGGTACTTAGTATAAGTGGCTAGCATTGTAGGTTCCTAGCTTCAGAGTCCCCTGTTACCATCCTAGCCCAGACTCTGTGTCTGTGTGGAGCTCTGCTTTGTCTGTCTGGGTGTACTTTGGGTACTTGGGACTCTCAATCCTCTTGTAGTAGTTGTTGCAACTTTTAGGGCATTTTTATGGTTATTATACTGCTGCTGTATAAATCCTACACCTACAAAGTATATAATTTTCACTGTTAGGCTCAGGCTTTTGGACCTCAGTGTGTGTGTACTGTATATAGAGTTTGTATATATAGAATATGCACTCACTAGCTGTTTCATTAGATACATATTGTTATTACATGGTTGGTCCATATTTTTTCATCTGAACTGCCGTAATTCGTAATGACATGGGTCCAACAACAGAGATTTTGATCCAAATTGACATGGTAGCATCACTCAGTTGCTACATATTTTTCAGCTGCACATCTGTGATGTGAAGCTCCCATTTCCCCAAATACTAAAGAGTGATCTATTAGACTGAGTGACATCTGGTGACTATGGAGGCAATTTTAGTACAGGAAACCCATTGACATGCTCAATAATTATTTGAGATTTGTGACATGACAAGTTGTGTCAAGTAGAATATAAATACACAGGTCATAAAGGGAGCAACAGCGATCAGGTAGACTGTGGCTTTTTAGTGATGCTCATCTGGTATGAAGGCACCCAAAGTAAATACCCTACCACCTGAATGCTGCTACAGGAATTGAGCCTGTCAGACCAGGCAATGTTTTTCCAATGTTTTAATGTCCCATTTCAGTCACAGTTCCCTTTGTATCAACTAGAACAAGTCAGGGACATTCTCTGACCTCTTGCATCAACATTTTTCTGAGAGACCGGTTGTTAGATCCATTCATTGTGCTAGGCTAAATCTCTACGGGGTCACGGGCCAGCCGGTTCCCACTCAGATACTAATAGTCACTGCTGCATAATTAGAAAGCCAATTATGGTCGTTGTAGGTTTGTTTTGTATTAGTTACTTATACGAGCATGATTAGTTTGTATGACTGATGAACAATCAATACTCTGACACTATGAGTATTCTGTGGCCGATTTTTTTTTTTTTTTGCATCCTCCCATACTCACTAAGGTCAAGGTGATTCATATATTATTTTATATATTGGGAGCATGCCATGTTCTTAGTGTGGGAGAGATGCATGAATACTAATGAAGAAAACTCTAATCATCCTTGAATATTATAGCAGAGTCAAATGCTTTTTTGGTTCTGAGGGGAAAAACATGGAAAAGGCTTAATCATCAGTTTTGAGTGAATTAATACTGGCAGTATTACAGTCTTTATGGTTGTCTTCATTAATAATAATAAAGTGTCCATTAGGGGCTACTCATCCAGTTATGAATGAAGGAGACATTTTTAGTAATTAAAATAAAGAGTCAATTAAAAAAAATAGCAGAGGAGTGACGGGGTAGTTTTTTGTTTTTCTGTTATTAAAATATTTGGATCAGTTAGCTCTTTACTCCTTAATTTTATTTTAATGAAGCAAATAGTTATTTATGTGCAATTAATTTGTTACATTTTCATCAAACTTCAGTTTGCAGTACAGAAAATATTTACACTTAAAATTTGTGATGATTCAAAAATACTATGGTAAAACATAAAACATTTACAACTTTGTAATATTACAATTGCTTTTGGCATTGAGGATACCAAATAAGTTATATGTGCAACGGTATGAGGTTGTTGTCGTCACTGTTTTAAAATTCAAAATTCTCCAAACATTCTCTATTGGGGTCTATTGTCTATACAGGTCAGGACTCCAGGCAGGCCAGTCCAATACCTGTATGGACGTCCCTGGAAAAGATTACGTCTTGAAGGAAGTATATGTTACTGTAAGATTTCAGTGTACTTTTCTGCACCTTTGACAATGGCACTGATATAACCCCATACCATGACAGGCCCTGGCTTTTGGACTTGTTTCTGCTAACAGTCTAGATGTTCCTTTTTGTGTGTAGTTCGGGGCACATGGCATCTATTTTTTCCAAAAATAAAAAGACCCGGATTAATAATGTGTCAATACGTTTCCTCTGTGTGATGGTCCATCCTAGATGCCGCTTTCGGACACAGTTAAAATTGGTTTTCTTTTTTTGCACAGTAAAGTTTTAAGTGGCATTTGTGAATGTAACTCCATATTGTATAGCTTGATAAAGGTTTGTCAAAATAATCCCATTGCTTGAAATAACATTTATGTATTTCATTTTATTTGTATTCATTACATTATTAGCTCTAAATTGCTAATGGCTGTTGGTCTTGCCACTGCACCAAAATGGTTCTTTTCACAGCAAGAAGGTCCTGGGTTCAATCCCATGGTGAAGCGGTCTGGGTCCTTTCTGTGTGGACTCTGCATGGGTTTACTCCGGGTTTCCTCCCACAGTCCAAATACATGCGTGGTAGTTTAATTGATTACTCTAAATTGGCATTGACTTGTGTGTGTGTGTGTGTGTATATATATGTGACTGGTGTCGAGATGAACTTGTGTATGGATGTAACCTTGTGTGTGTCGCTTACATGGCCACTGACGTCGATAGTGATGTTAAAGAAGTCAAATAAATAAACAAAAAAATATAAGGATCACTTTTTAATTAATAGAATAACAAGAAACTATTTTGTGTGGACGCTGACTAAAACTTTGGTAGTACTGTTGTAAACAACAGTATGTTATTTCTCCAATTTATTGTCACAGTAAATAACAGAATTCGCAGTTTGCCTTGGCTCTCATGAATGTAAGCATAACAGCTCTTCAGCAGTATAGGGAAGGCTTTTGAGAAATCCACTTCTGACATTTTGAATAGTTCGGGTTGATTCATCACACTGTGTGTGTGTCCCAGAGTTATTTCTCCTTGCTTTGAAAGAGTTTGCTTGTTATATTTCATTTTCAGGTGCACTCTGCCTATTTTGTTTTGTGCATTTGTCAGCTAAAAAATAGCAGTCAGTGAGACAAATGAAGAAAGGTGCAAATAATTAGACACATACTCTGATACAGGAAATTTATTTGAATTGGTTATAGATTAACTGTATTTGCAGCTGGAAATCATATACTTAGCAATAGCAATTAGCATTAAATGCTATATTTTAATTGGACAGATAGCAGCTGGGTTCCTCTGTCCTAAGACATCTGAATTTCAAAATAAAAGCCAGAATGATTTGGTCTTATTGGCTACAATATTTGTTTTGTTTTCTATTCTGTACCTTTATAAGCACTATATGTAACTGTAAAACTGGCAAGTGAGACGAATTCTAATGAGCAGAATGCTGACAGTTTGAAAATGTATCTGCTTCTTTTTACACAGGAAGAGGCCAGCTTAATCGAACAATGTGGAACATGGCAAAATTTATGGATGACAGAACCAGGTACTCCAAGACAATATTCTCATTTTTAGGGCTTTACTTTTAGATAAAGCCGAGAGAAATAAAGGGATTTGTTTTCAAGAACCAGGAAATGCTAAATAACTCAACTTTGTGACCATTCCAACTCCACACTTTTGTGTGGGAGAGTGCGTGGGTGTACACACACTTATGAGCTCCTATGTACTACAAGGCAGTTTGACCAGGCACAGAAGAAAAGATCAATTGAGCCTTTAAACAGTAGAACATTGATCTGAAGTTGAAGTTGAGATGGTTTAGCAAAGCAGCAAGATCTGTGAACTAATAAATAACTTTTCGAAGACTATAAAAGCCTTCAAAACAATATAATATAAATTCAAAACAACTGAGACGTGTTATCCTGAGTAATGTTATTTTTCCTGCATTTTGGAACATAACATAAACTGAATGTTGTGTGACCTACACAAGTATAAAAGTTTCAAGCTAAAATAAACTTTTTTTGTATATAGACTCACCAATCACTTTTTATGCAATTAATTACCCAAAACCCCTTTGTTATTAGTTAAGCCTTTCTAAACTCTTTGGTCATTTTATCAGTTCCACTTATATACCATATAGAAGGACTTTAAAGTTATTCAATTACAAACTATAGTCTATCTGTTTCTCTACATACTTTTTTTTACTTTTATTTATTATGTTATCTAATGGTCAGGACCCCCCACAGGACCAGCACAGATCAAGTACTATTTGGATTGTGGATCATTCTCAGCACTGGACTGACACTGAAATGGTGGTGGTGTGTTATTGTGTGTTTTTCTGTGGTGTGAGTGGATCAGACACATCAGTGTGGCTTGAGCTTTGAACACCTTGTTCAATTTCTGTGCATACTATTAGACACATCTATCACATTGCTCCACCTTCTACATGTAAAGTCAGACTTTCTTCTGTTATAAAGTAGTCTGTGTTAGTCTTCCTCTAATCCTTCGTCAGTTCTAGGATGCTGCAGAGTAGATGGCAGACATTACTACTTATCATTCCTATTTTTTATCCATGTTTCTTGGATGCTGTGATGTAATCATGGTCTTTTTCTGTGATTAAATATGTCTAGACAGCGTGCCCTATCACTCCCAGATGTCATTTTTTCACTTCAGATTCTGAAGTGTATTGTGCATGTGGGTACTAGGGTGATATTACCATGAATAAAGAATCTATCAATCTCTCTTTGAGCATGTGTAACAAAGCCATGAAAAACAAATAATTTTTAGAGAATTCAAATTGTTCCCTGTTTAAACAGGGTAAAGTCCGGTGCACTCACAAGTACTGTTTCCTCAATAAAAGGTAAGGAGAGCACATGTAATTACACAGACAGATTCAGAAAGCAGATGTACAGACAGGTATGAGACAGTGAGGCACTAAGAATCGGTTGGTACATTCTAAGAAACGTTGATATTCTAAATGAACAGAGAGAACACGGAAAAAAATGCACCATTATTGTTTATTGGCTCACATTTTTTATAGTGGATAATAATGAAACAACATTTCACCTATGCAAAGGTTTGGGCATTTCAATATGTACTATCTCCTCCTTTGTCAAAAATGTCTGTTTCCAAATGTTTTTAAAGGCAGCTGTTAGTCTGTTGTTCTTGCTTTAGGATAATCCACTCCACACTTCCTACCAGAACAGTTTTTGTTCAGAGCTATTTCTAAATTACCTTGCATGCACAGACAGATTTTCATTCAATCTTAGGTACTGTGAATTATATTTTTCTCATTAAAGCATCAAACCATTTGTCAACTACAGTTTTATTCAGCATTCCACAACATAGTATAGTGATCCCATACAGTTGGTTAGGTGTTCTTTTGTAGAAATGTTTTCCCTTTTATTCTATCCATTTGAACAAAAGTGTTGTGTTGTGTCAGATATTGACTTTCATGATTAACTACAGCTAAGGTTTTCTTCGGATTGCTGTTTGCACCTATATAATGTTTGTGCAAGTTCTGCTGCTCGAAAGCTGCTGATCTTATATTTCCTGCAAGTCCTTGTCAGTGATTTGAATGTCAATTAGTGGATCCATTATACTGTCTTCTTGGTCTTCCAGCTGGAAACACTGGAATTTGGTACAATATCTTTTATAACCTGTTACTGCTTTTTGAGAGCTTCATGTAACCGTTTCTACTGAGCCCATAACTAAAACTTGAAGGGTTACAAAATGTACTATTTCTAGGATTTGTCTACAGGTGATTTGAATTGAGGCATAACAAGTCAAAGGTTTGAGATAAAAGTTCTGAGAAAGACAGTGGTGTTACCTTAAACAATGTGGAAATATATTCAGATACTGAATATTGACAGATACTTAAATAATACATTGAGATAGAATTCGGATTGCTCCAAAATTTAGCATGCATTTATGTCTCAGGCAGATATGTTTGATTGGACACTGAGTCTTGCCACGTAAAAGTGATTCCCCTGCTGCCCTATATAAAACCTCTCAGAGGCAACTTGGGTAGAGTAAATCTTGGTGAGAGGTCACTGACTGCTGGAATTGCCAGTCATAATGCGGATTTTGCCCAGTTGACCGAGTTGAGGTGCACATTATTTGCAGTGGTGTCATGAATGAGATACCTGGACAGTTACGGACTGGAACTGCATTGTCTTTTGCGACAAATCCAGGTTCTGTTTCGAGTCTGGAGTAATACACTGCCCCATCTATTCGTGTGATGGCCCAAGGAGCCATCACATACGATGGTCACCACTAGTGACAAGTGACACTCAGCGGCTTCGTGTTGTCTTTCATTTCAGAGTTTCCGACTGGCATTTTAGCAGGATAATGCTAGCCCACACAGAGCAAGGGTTTCTCGTGAGAGACTCCACTGGATTGCAACAAGTCCTTGGCCTGCCTGATCTTTAGATTTATTGCCAATCGAGAGTTCATGGGACCAGCTCTGACAGCAGCTTTAGCAAAACATAAGTATTGTATTGTACCTTCTTCCTTAATAAATTGAATCCTATCACACTTATATTGTAAACACTTGTATATATTGTATTGTCATTACATTCATGCATAAAAAAGTTTAATTCAATCTTAACAACTCCTTCTTGTGTGTATTTTTTTAATCTCATACTTAAGTTTGTTCCCTGCAGAGATTGTGTTAACATCAAGGTGACACAAGGAAAAGGAGGCTGTATTTTGTTTTTAGGCAGCCTGAGGCTTGCAGAATGATAAGCATACACTCCATTTCTAAGGACTCTTGAAAATAGAAATCCATTCTGCAGTTTCAAAGAAGGATATACTTCAGAATCACAGCATGAATATTATCAGTCCAGATGAACTATAGTTGAATATTTCCATACAAAGAACATTGTCCCAGAAGTGTTGTTTAACATCCAAGTTGGCATTTGCAAAGTTAATACATTCAGCAGTGTCTTAATGGAAAGCAGTGTTCTTTCCACCCTAGCAAAATTCAGTCTGTCATGGCTAAATCCAGAGACAGTAGAATGAAGTAGTGCATAGCTTATATAGTGCATGCACTTTTTAAAAGTATGCTTTATGATGTGTGTACAGTTGTCTTCGTGTATCATTCTGAAACCTGGATCCACTGGAATATCTAAAAATAACTCCTTCTCACAGTGTTCCAGTGCATAAAGCAAGCAATGATTCTTGCCACTATGCCATTCTATGTGATGTTTTTTTTGCATTTAGGGCTAGTATTTTTAGAAACTGGTGCATGGCAGTTCACAGAGACATCCAAGTTAACCTGAAAACGGCTCCATAGTCAGGGAGTGCTTTGCTGATAAACTCACATCTGACAGAAACTGATGAAGACATTTTCCTCTGCACATCCCTGGAATTCATAATCAGATTGCACCTTAGTGAAGAAGCATTCTCTGCTCCCTGTTATCCCTGCAAAATTGTGTAATGGAGAAAAGAGGGAGGAAGGGTGGGGTATATAGTTATCAGCCTGGAAGAATGGTGTCAGTATAAAAACTGCTCATGTAGGAAACAAAGGCTAAAATCTGATATTAGTAAAGGTTGGTCTAATACATGTAAAAATAAATGCTGGTTATATTAGTTTTTAGCCAAGTTAATATACAGATCAGCAAGGACATTATGACCATCCAGCCCATGGTAATATGAAGTCAGGTGGCTCATGTCAAACTAACCTTCCCAGCATTGACAGAGTGACACATTCACCATCTTGTTTTTTGTCCACAGTGCATCCTGGTGCCCTCACTCTCACATGAAAATAATTTATATATTGTAAAAATAAATGTGATTCACTGGACCAACTGTCCTTCATCTATTAGTCCAAGGTCCAGTTTTGATGCTCATATTACCATTGAAGGTGCATTTGATGGCATACAGGGAAAGCATAATTAGCACTCTGAACAGTTCTGCTCTTGTGCTTTAGACTGAATGGGTTAACCCTTGCTGTCCCAGAAACCTGGTGACACTTGTCAATCAGTGAATCTCTCTATATATATTACAATAATTAGGGGATATTTAAAAAATAATATATTAATATTTTAGTTATTAATAAGTTTCAACTGCTTGGTGTTAAGGGCATAGAAGGTCCTTAGGTGGTAGATCAGTGATGGTCTGCAGAGGCATATACCTAGACCAGGCTAGACAATGGCACTCTGACTGCTATTATGTATTGGAGTGAAATCTTTAGATCTGTTGTCAGACCCTACTTTGGTGCAGTGGCTCCTGGGTTCCTTCAGGTGAATGAGAATGCTTTACCTCATGCGGCGAGAGTATACAGGTAGGTGTTAGAGGAATTTATACCAAGTAATTTATACTATTGACTGGTGCTCTGCTTGCCTGACCTAAATCCAGTAGAACAACTCTGGGGTGTTTTCTGGTAGGAGATTCCCTCTGGACACCATTTGTCGTCTCATTAGGTGAGTATGCCACAATGTTGTTAGGCATGCATACAAGCACGTGGAAGCCGTACTACTAAGTACCAGTTTCAGTTGCTACAATGGATTTTTGGCTAAATGATCTAGCCTGCTTGAGCATTTTCTTTCTTTGATTGTTGGTGTGTCTATAAATTCTACCTTTTAGTTTTTTCACAGTGTATATTCTGGGGTAGAACTTGTAAATGTTTCCAGCAACTCATTCTGAATAAAGTCATAAAAGCAGATAACAATCTGGATTGTCATTTTGTCTTTAGTCTGGAACATGCAGCATCCCATTTTTTGCTAAAAAAAAAGACCTGGTATACTGATTCACCTGACTACAATAAATGTTTTCACTCTTTGATGGTCCATCCTAGATGACAGCACTTCTGAATATGGTTAATTTAAGGTTTATTTTTCACACAGTAAAGTATAACTGACATTTGTGAATGTAACTTTGTATTGCAGTGTTTGATAAAGGATTGCCAAAGTATTCCCTTGTCCATGTGATTATACACTACTCACAATAATCATGGGATATTTCATAATGGGATGTATCATTTTGAAGTGAGCAGTATATTAGATGTTGTTGAATCGTGGTTCTTGATGCAGTGCCATCTGAGGGATTGATTATCAAGGGAATTCAGCTTAAATTTGCACCCTTGGATTTTATGCACTGAAATTCCTCCTAATTTCTCGAACCGTTTAATGCTATTATGCACTGTGGAGGGAGAAATACTCAAATGACTTCCAATAATCCTTTGAACAATTTGGTACATTGTTTAAAACATTTTTGTTTTCTCACACATTTGTGAACAAACTAGCCATTTTTGCTCCACTGATTTTGTACCAAAATCATGATGCAATCACCAGTTAACGTCACTTTTTTTGTTTGAAGCTACATCACTATTTAGTTTGTTTTACTCATTACTAGCTCTAAATTGCCCCATCACAACGTTTTATGGTTTTCTGGCCTGAAATACAGGAATGGATGTTTAATAAATGACATTAGCTTCATACTGTCTTCAAATATTTTTTTTAAATTTGAAGACAGTATGAAGCCAAGAGATTTTGTGTTTTAATGTCATTTATTAAACATCCATTCCTGCATTTCAGGTCAGCAAAATATAAAACGTTGGGATGTAAATTGAAGAAAAGATGTGTTTTTATATGCATTTTCCATACTGTTCCAACTTTTTCTGATTTTGGGTAGCAGAATGGACTCAAATTGATCATTCATGTAACTTAACTTATTATTTAATTCTATCATCACTGAAGTGGGTTAGCAGTTGGTTTCAAGCTCCACCACTTATTTTTCCATGAGTGATGCTGTAGTTTCTATTTATTTTAAATACTGGAGGTTTGTGTTGAATGGAAAAGGTGGTGATATACATAGGTGGTAATGTACATTGGTGGTCTGTTGGTGGTGGATGTATCTCTTCTTGGGAGGAAGATGTTTTTGTACCGTCAACCTTTAAAGTCATTGATCTGAGTGAAGTCTTTGATAAAGCTTTGGGCTTACAGTCGTAGTACATTGGACCATTGCTTAGATGTTGCAGACTGTAAGTCATTTCTTGAAAGCTTTTTCATTATCTTTGAACACCACAATCTGCCACCCTTTGTGAATGCCTCTCCTATTGACACTGATGTTTCTGCTGGACGAAGAAGAGCAGGTTCCTCCCAGCACCGTGGTATCCTGTTGTTGGAATGAGGGAATATATATTTGGGATGCTTTCAGTGCTGTAGTTGTATGTTCTTATTAAATTTTTAAAGGTCATGCCAGGATGATAGGTGTAGTGACGGTTCTTGCACACGACTATTTGCATTATTGTCTGATTCCAATTTAAATACAAATAATTAACTGACAAAATGTTGTGTGCAGTTTGTTTGTTTGTTTCCTTCTGTCTTATTCTACAGGAGTCTTCTAACTTCTTGTCAATAGTAAATTAGCATCTACTCCCAAAATTGAAATTTATGAGTAATTACACATTATAGCACTCAAAGTGAAAATAACTTTAGGTCATACCATTATAGACTTGTTAAGGTACAATCGATCAGGCTAATCTGCCATACATATAATCAATTGTAGTGGTTTTGATTACCTCTGATTAAAAACAGCTGTTCCTTGAGGATTCCATTACTAGAAGTGCATATGCATGCAATGATTTAGCTGTGGCTCGAAAAGTGCTTTTTAAAAAAGCACTGG
The DNA here is from genome assembly GCA_034779995.1 of Parotocinclus haroldoi. Classification (NCBI taxonomy): domain Eukaryota; kingdom Metazoa; phylum Chordata; class Actinopteri; order Siluriformes; family Loricariidae; genus Parotocinclus; species Parotocinclus haroldoi. Next base: position 14,504 of record JAUZST010006445.1, read on the forward strand.
AATAATGTAGAGGGAAGCTTCAGGTTTGGGGGTGGGGGTCCTTAGAGATTGCAAGAGCTTTAACTATCTCTCAGAGAACTTTTCAGAGCATTATTAAAAAGTGGAACACCACATTGAATGTCCAAGGCAAGAGCACATACAAGCCTGTATGTCTAAGATTGGTCAGTCTGTGCCTGTCCTGTGTGTCAGGGTGACAAGATAGAAGCCTCTTTTGAAAAAGTGCCAGATAGAGTCTTGTTTGTACTTCTGAATCCAGGTGCCAATTGGTTATATAGTCTGAATGACCGTCAACCAAGGTAGATCAAGACTGAACCTTTTGGATGCTTTGTGGATGCTGGTTTTGTACTAAATCATAT
>JAUZST010006446.1:0-14859 GCA_034779995.1 Parotocinclus haroldoi
ACGTGACGAGTTTTTATCTGCGCTGTCGTGTTCTCTGTTTGGGAAAGTTTCATTATAGACTGAATTCAATCAAGCCCCACGATGAAACCCAAACGTTCTGCGGCTAAAATAGTGTAGAAATACTTCAATAAATATAGGATTTTCGTTCATCGCGGGTGGTCCTGGAACGTAACTCCCGCCCTAAACGAGGGAACGCTGTATTATATTTAAAAAAATGCAGAATTGTTGAACTGATTTATCATAAAGTTCTAGTAATTTATCATTGAGAAGAGCTAAAAGCTTTAACCTTTGGACCAAATACCTGCTTACGCAACTTATGGGTCACATGGCTCCGGTCAAACTTTGCTTTTAAATTGAACTCAAATCCATTTCCTATCAATGCCTTAATAAACAACAGACAAACGGTCCCAAAGCGATGGTAATAAACATCTGGCAGCATTTCCACACACAGCATCTTATTCATTCACATTATTCAAATCCATTTTTCATGCAGATGGTGAAGATCGAAAATCAGCTAGAGTCTTTTTGTATAAACATCCTATTTGTCTGAGAAGATTGGAAATTAAACACAACATTAACAGGCATGAGAAAGGAGGCAGAGAGAATAGTTAATAACATGAATCCAATTCAAATAAAGGCTGGCGGCTGACAAAATCCTATAAGCCATATTCAGATGAAGACTTCTGTCTCAGCACAGATGTCATGCCGGAATAGTTTATGACATTTTGCTGATATATTTTTGTAGACAAAAGTATTGGAAAGTTGTGCGTTCTGGGAGTTCATTTCAAGTCGTATATGCTTTAGAGTAACCGGTAATGAACCATCATCATAGTCCATGGCCAGAGAGCAGAGTGCACTCAGATCACAGTGCAACTCAGAAAGCACAAAAGGCTAAAGAGTTCAGTAAAGATCAAAAGTGCAATCGAAAAGAAAACCGCTATTAGAAAACAAGCTCTGGTTCGCGGTGTATTTTCAAAGTGTCTGATGAAGTTGGGGTCATGGCTATGGGCAAGCTGGCCAAGTTCTCAATCAAAATTGTCAAACCAATTCTCTATCGACTGTTTAAGGACAGCAGGGCAAAAACATGATGAACTGACTTGTTGGAAGCCGAAACCTATAAATGTGTCCTACTGATGGTCACTAGAGTATCAGCACAAGCCAATTCGATTGCGTCTGTTGGTCCATGGAGAATCCAAAAACATTTGTAATGCCTTATATTATAAACCTGTTACAAGTGAGTGCTACTAAAACGGTAGAGCTCTATAATTTGAAGAGGTGTCCACAAACTTCTGTCTAACTAATGCACTTTGGGGTCGGCATCGCTGCCTCAGAGCAAGAAGGTCCGGGGTTTAATCCCAGGCTGGAGAGGTCTGGGTCCTTTCTGTGCGAAGTCTGCATGTCCTTCCTGTGTATGTGTGGGTTTACTCCCAGGACTCCGGTTTCCTCCCACAGTTCATTCAAAGACGTGTCTTAGGTTCATTGGTATCTCTAAAGTAGCCCTTAGTGTGTGAACGTGTGTGTGTGTGCGTGTGCCCTATGATGGATTGACGTCCTGTCTATTGTTTTTCCTGCCGTTGCTCACAGAGTTACCAGATGGGCACCGGTTGGGCCACGACCCCGTTTGGATTAAGCGGAAGAGAATGAATGAATGAATGAACTTTGGATTTAGAAACAAACATACGTTTGTACGTCTTTGCTGTTTTTCCAGTCGAGTGTGAACCCTAGTGATGCTGTCAGTTAGTGAGGTCTCTATCGTGCTATTGTAGAATGACCTGAGTGAGGTCACTCTAAAACGTGTGACCCTCCAGAGGGGACTGTGTGTTCTGTCCTGCAAAGTGTGTGTGATTTGAAATACACAGAAAATATATTTTCAATATAAAACAGGTTAGGTGGCAATTAAGTCGTTTTTTGGGGGAAGAACTTCAAAGCTTTTCTTCCAGATTTAATGGCCAGTAATTTTTTCTCGCCATCCGATATAATATTGGTTACTTGCAAGGCACCGTCCTGCAAACCTGATCAACCCGACCAGCGTTTGATAAACCAGACTGATGTAGAATATCGTTTCGTTTCGGGTGGTAAATTCCATTTCTCAAAGTGTCTTAAAAGCCTGAGAAGGAGCAACTAATGGTGTGTTTTGTTTTGTTGTTGATCCCCAACAATGAGTGATTCTATAATCTTCTTGCTCTGCGTGAACAGGAAAAATATGCCATTAATGTTAATCATTTAATTTAATTTGTTAGAGGCATGCTTCATTAAGCTTTAATGAAACATCCTTTCTATAGTTTTTATTTCCTGCAACGGAAAAATAAGCTACAGTAGTTGAACATCTAAGCGTGGCAATTCCATAATCACCCAAACAAAACCTTAATCCCAGCTATGAATCACGGTTTCGGTGACTGTCTCACAGGCTGAGGTCCTGGAGAGCTTCTAATCTGTGACAGAACGATGAATTTAGAAGACTGTCTACGATAAATATGAGGGCAGCATTCTATCAGAAGGAGCAAATGAATAAAAAGCTGGGTGATGCAACAACAACCTAAAGAAGCCATATAAATCCACAGCAGAATGTTTTCCAGTGGACAAGTACACCCGTTAATCCAGACAGATTTACATTTAGATGCACTCCACAGTTCCAGAAGAATTATTTGACTTTGGCTTATCCTACAAATCCACTAAGGCTTATGAATGATGTAATCCCAGAATAAACAAGTGCCACCATCCCATTCAGAGTGCGTGTCAGTGGGCTGGACAAGCCAGTGGTGTGTTCTGTAAATAAATAAAGCACTTCCTTTAATCACATCTCCCGGTGCCTTGTCAATAACTATGCAACACAAACCCACATGATTGCAAACTGGCTCCTTGTTAGGTGCACAGGAGATGGAGTCATTCCCCTAAGGACATCCAGACATCTAGGCTTATTATTCCCCGGATTTTTGACAGTGAAGGTCAATTGTTTTATGTTTCCAGGCAAAGGCATGGGGCTTGTTTTGTCATTTTCACTAGATGTGCCTCTACATGATGTAATTATGGCAACAACATCTGTCCTTATGGACCAAATCTCAAGCCCAGATGAACCTGGTAACAATCCGTTGTTAGTCCTCTCTTCAGCAGCCCATCTTCTCCTTCTGAACCAACTTTTGCCACTTCGCTGCTTGAGCGTCCAAACCATCCTTACACCACGATCGAACAACAGACGTTTTTTTTTTTTTTAAACCGTTACCATAGTTTGTTGCATCTGCTGGCTAGAATTCTGTTGCGGCATTCAGGTACAAATTTTACCCAGTATGCAACGCGGGAGTACTTGCACCTCCGGGCAATCATTTCTTTTCTACCGCTTCATGTCAGAGTACCAGCGGTGTCAGCAGAGTAAGTTACCCCCAGAAGCCACAGCGTAGTCCCAGCTCATTAATAACTTTAAGACATTACAGTTTGCACCTGGATGACACAGTGTTTAAACTGGACAGGAGCCAGCTTCAGTGTGGTTTCTTTATATGATGTGCTGCCAGTAAATGCTTTGATTGTGTGTGTGTGTGTGTGTGTGTGTGAGAGAGAGAAAAGAAAACAGAATACAAACAATAAAAAACAACATTTAAAGGATAAAATGCCCTTATACCAACATATATTAAACTTTTGATTACAATACAGGCTATCAAACGCATTAAACAATTATAAGGGAAAGTCCTCTTTCCCTGGGGGTTCCACAAAGTCTGATTTGACCTCTAGCGCTCCCAGAGGATCACTCTAGGTATCACTCTGAGCTTTCGGTAACAATGGTTTATTCTCCAGACAGTGAAACACAACACTCCGTCATAACAGTTGGCTTTGAACAGAGGACTGTTACACAATACAAATTTGTAAAATCTCATTTGCGATTAGACAGACTTCTTACTTCAGACTCATTTGGTTCCACTATAAAGATCCATGTGTAATCTACTCACACTTATTCATGGCGGGCTTTTGTAACTGTGCATACGGTGTTTAAGCAGAATACAAAATTACATTCAGATACTGCCAGAAAAGGAAACACGTGCCAAGCCCTAATTGCAAATTAGGTCCTTTGAAAAAGACATTGGCATTATCAAGAGAAAACGAAACAAAAAGAAAACATTACTAATATATCATATGAATAATAAAGGCAGAGAAATGCAACGGGGCCAAAAGTCTGAGACCACCAGTACCGCTAGTACCTCTGTGTTGCATGTTTTTTTTTTTAAACGTATTTAATTCCAAATCAAATCATCATTTCAGAGTGAAAGGTTGAATATTTGCTTTTAAAAAAGTACATTTCAAAATTCTTCAGCATTCCCCAGTTTTCCAATGACAGCATGCACCCAAGCTGTCCTGGAAAATCAGATGATCCGTGCTATCCTGCATTATTTGATATTTCCACAGAACGTCTTGTGATGTTTAAATGCTTGTCTTTCCCCGTCTTCGAGTGCCCCCATAGGTTTTTGTAGCCAGAGCGGTAAATTTAGGGGAAAACATTTTACAGTGTTTGTATCCAGTGTTTGTCAACATCTTAAGAACCACCAATTGATGACGACTGAGTAGCCTGAGAGTAAAGCTACTGTCTGTTCATCCATCCAATCAGTGGCTCAGAAAATGAGACAAAAAAGCCACAAGACAATGCTGCTTCTGATAACAAACGATAACGATTATGACTAGGTGTTGTTCCAGTGCTTTGCTGTAATATGTGAAAGAATATTAAAGAGAAAATCAGACTTAATTGGGCATATCCAATAAAACCAGTGCCAATCAGAACCAGTTGGACAAGAAGCATCAGCAGTACATAACACCAGCCAGATGGAGACGCCTCTGTGCAGGTAATAAAAGAGCGTCATTATATTACGTCCATTAAGTTATAGAGTATCTTCTCTTGTCAAAATCCTCCTTTGGAACTGCTGATTGAATACGATTTGAATTGCACTGCTCACAAAAATTAGAGGCTTTTTTCAAAAAGAATATGAAGCAATTAAAAAAGGAGCATTTGAGTTTATTTCATTAAACAAGATAATCAGAAAAGCAAATGAAAAGTCGAAGAAAGTTGTTCCATTATGCAAATGAGATGGAAATTCAATTATGGTGATTGAGTACCAAGTGACATATTCACGGGGGAACAGAAGCAGGTCAAACCGGACCAGAGTGCCCCCACAGTGTGTTCAGTAGGGCATGTGGTCACCCAGGAGTGTCAAAACACACTGACAGTGATGGGGCATGGACAGGATCCGATTATCCAGCAGTTCTTGAGGGATCCTCTTCGTATTCATTTTGAAATCTCCCCGAATTTTAGTGAGCAGGGAAGTTTCGTATTTCTTTAGCTGAATAGGTGTAAGTGCTTCTACCTGTCAGAGATGTTTTTTTTCCTCAGTCTGAATGAATGCTTTGGCTGAAACGAATAATTAAAGAGGAAAGGATTTCCATCTTTAAAAGGAAAATAATTGCTTTGAAAGATGAAAAATTTGAAAAGTTGAATCGGACAAATTGAAATGAATTTAAATGGGGGTTTTTTGTGCTGGTTATTAATGAGCAGCAATTTAGTGTGCTTAGTTTGACAACCTACTGTATTTGACTCACTCATGAGAATCTAATTTCTTAGTATATTTGACTCTAGGTGGGTGAAATACTAGTGAGTAGTATGCCAAAAATGGCATTATTCAATAAACGGATTGCCTTCCAACCATGATGCAACCAGTGGTACATTGTTTCTCATCCAGCCACACACATCACCATTCTATTTCCTCACATTTCCCAACAAAATTCCCATTTATCCATTTTAGTAGCCAATGCAAACATTATGAATCAAAAATAAAAGGAGTTTGTCAATACAGTTGGTATTGCCCTTTGATCAGACTGTTTCTATCTTGATAAAAACTCCAATACAAAAAAAACTAAATTTGTCAAAACAATATTCACTTTATGAGTCACTTTATAGTACAGTAACATTATAGTAAAAACTACACAACATCAAAAGGGCTAATAGTCATCATTTGTTTGACAAATAACTGTTTTCTCCAAGAAATAATGCTCTCTTCTCAAGGAAAATAATGACTTGCTACTACCAGGAAGAGAAAGCCCTCTTCTTCTAGATTGAAACAGGGTGAACAGGCTTCACTGTCTCCCACAGACAAAACTCATCTCTAAGAAACAGCTTACTCTATTCTTTCATTAAGAGAAAGCTTGCTTTTGGAAGAAATAAAAAGAGAAACCTCTTGTCTTCCAATGGGAGAATGTTCAGTTCAGCCAGGAAGTAAAATATCAGTAAAAAAAACTTTATCAGCCTCCTCATTCAGAAACTTATTTCTCCTAGTGTGTAGACTTTTTTAAAAGGAAAACTTAGTGTCTAGTTGTTCAGAAAGAGAAAGATGCTTTATAGAGCACTCCGTATCCAGAAGGAGAACTTTGTCTTTGACTGGAAAGGTCTCATCTACCAAAAAGAAAAAGTTAACATATTTAAGAAGGAGAATAAATAAGATGCCGAACCCAGAAACAGAACTCTCTTCTTGCAAGACAAACACATTTGTTACCTGCTGAAATAATATGTATTGTTCCAAAGATTTAAGCTTTGAAAAAGAATGTTTGCTGATAGCTCTTTACTTCTGGAAGTTCTTGGTTCTACTACCAAAAAACTGCAAGCTTACTTTCACCAGACAGTACATCCACTTCCCCACTCCAAAAATAAGGAACACCATCACCAGCGAAAGACAAATATTTTCTACGGTAAGAGAATGCTTTCTACTGTCAGACCAATATTTCTTTCCAAGGAAATAGACATGTTACTTCTCCCAGTAAAATAAACTTCACTTGTACCAGAAAGAAAACTACTTTTCTGAGAAAAATGAGACTTTTTAAGAGCACATTTGAAGAGAAAATGATCATGTCCTAAAAGGAAAAGTGTCTTATTTCTGGCCAGAAAGTGGACGTTTGTCCTTCCAGAAAGAAAATGTACTTCTCTTAGATAGCAGGGGTCGCTTTAACCAGAAAGAGAAAGTTTGCTTCATTGTTAGAGAAAAAAAGTTCTGCCAGAAATAGCTAGTCGTTTCTAAGAAAGAAAACTGATGTACGAGAAAGACTCCAGAAAGCTCCAGGCAAAATACAGAAATAAAACGAGTTTGTGTTTCAGAAAGAAATCCTTCTTCTCCAGAAAAACAACTCTTATCTAACAGAAAGTAAGGTCTATTTATGTAGATAGGAAAACACCTAGCTTCTTCCAGATAGAGACCACTCTCATCAACTAGAACAAGAAACTCAGGTCCCATAAAGAGAAGGCTCACTTCTACTGGCACGGTAAACTTACTTCCTTCCTGAGGAAAAGGTTTAGTTCTCTAAGAAAAGTAATGCTGTTTACTTACAGATACAGAACACTGTCTTTTCCATAAATACTTAAGCTCCGTTCCAGAACCAAAAAGTTTGGTTCTTTTTGAATCAGAACACTTTATTCCTCCAGAAAAAAAAGACTTGCACATAAAAAAGGAAACATTCTAAAAACGTGCGAGTGAGCCAATGCCAGAGCGGCACTAACCACCAGAAACCAACTTGGACAAACGTGGTGTGGAATTAGCATTCATTCATTCACTGTCTTCAGCTTAATCCACACGGGGTCACGGGCCAGCACCAACTTTGGGTGCAAGGGCAGGAACAACCCTAGATGGGACGCCAATCATTCGTAGAGACCCCACACACACACACAGTCATGCACAAAGTCACACACTAAGGGTCACTTTAGAGACACCACTTAACCTAACACGCATATCTTTGGACTGTGGGAGGAAATCAGAGTCCCCGGAGTAAACCCACACAGACATGCAGACTCCACGCAGAAAGGACCCACCCAAGGCTCCACCCTGGGTCTGAACCTGGGACCTTCTTGCAGTGAGGCAGCGGTGCCGCCCCACCGAACCCCCCGTGCTTGAGCAGCATACAATTATGCAAAATCAAGAACGACAGCAGGTCCTTTTTATGCAGTTTGGAGGTTTGATAGCATTCAAACACTCATTACGTCATATTTCAATCTAATATCACTCAGGGCAGTAAAGTGCACTCAGGGCACTAACTCCTAAATATAAACTGACCATTTTTGTTCAAAATGGTAAGCGGTTCATCTCTATTTATTAATATTTTTTAATCCGTTTTTAACAGGCATTTTTCAACGTTTTTCCGAGCCGTTTTGGTTACGGCCGTCAGAGGGTCTTCTTTGGATAAGCAGGGAATTAAACGGCATCTAAGTGTTTAAATGGCCGACTGGGGAAAACAGCCTAACTGACTTGATACTAATGCGTTTAGTCTGCCGCTGACAGAGTACAAACCTAATCACACCTGCTGTTTAATCCGATGGCTTTGGAACTGTGTAATCGAATTCAACCAATCAGCATTCAGTTTGCAATCGAAATGTTTTTCCACCAGTTTCTCCACCTCTCTGGCATCATGCAGGAACTCTCTAAAAAAGATCAACGTATTAATATAGTGAAACCTTTCAGTCTGGTATCAGGTGTGCACTGAACGGACACTTTATTAGAGACCATTAGTAGGGCTGTGGATCTTTTTTGGTCCATGGGACCAGAGTGACACTGATCCACGGAAATGTTGTTCATCTGTGGAATTCCCATATATTCCGGAGTTATTTCTCCAAACGGGTGTCATTTCAGTTCGCAGGACATTACATGTGTAGATAATTAATATAATTAACTGGAAGGGAAACATTTTGGTATAATGCAGTGTCCTGCACAGTGATGCGACTGCAAATTGAAGGTATATAATTTAAAACATTACTGAATGTTACCTAGTACTTTAAGAAATAGGGTTTGTCCCCCATTGAGGTGTCACTTTATTACCCATTTATATTTAACACACAGTTCAGCCCTGTTACCAGTGACTTATTCCCACTTCGGAAAGTTAGGGAACACACACAAAAAGTCACATGTTCAATAAGAAGCTGTAGCATCTGGATCTTCTGAAGACCAAGGTAAGCTCAAAAAGGCTCTCTGATTTCTCCCTGTACATCTGATGACGTAAGGCCAGTCTCAACTTACTGCCCCTGTTCCCGAAATTATTTAAGATGTTACTGTATGTGTTTCTTGTAAAAAAAAAAAAAAATCTTGGTAAATCCCTAGAAAGTGCTCAATGTTCTCAATGCTATTAATGTAGATGGCATGTATGTACTAAGTCCATGGTAAAACCTTTAAAAAAAATGTTACCCATATACTCACACAGCTTGGCCAGTGTGAGTATATGACTCACTATGAAAAGGTAAAGGTGTGTTTTGTTAAATTCAGTGCTGGAAAAAAGTTATTTTAATATTTATAGCAGTCCCATTCGGTGGAACGACTCATGTACATGAATACATACGTGCATACTGTATGTTTCTTTAATGTTCTTTGGCCATTTCTTGAGTATATGTCTATATTAATAGCGCTTTTATTGATGGTTCCGGGGTGACATTGGTCCTGGTTCCCTTCACTCGTTCACATTTACAGCTTTTAGCAGACCAGGTGGACTTACAATTCATACAGTCTTACAGTCCAAGAAATTGTCACTTAATGGCCTTGTTTAAGGACCCAACAGCGGCAGCTTGGAAGAAGTGGGGTTTGAACCCTGAACCTTCTGGTCCACAGTCCAGTATCTTATCCACTAGGCTACCACAGTCCCAGTGGCACTCGGTGGCACACTGATTCCCCCCCAGCGGCTCAAACAAATGACCTTGATGCCGGATCTAATATATTTGATCATTTTGCCTTTATTTCTTGCGTAAACTCGAGCCCGGGCCGAATGAGAACGGGAGTCATTCTAAATAGCACTGAACTGGCTGATGTAAAAGAGAGTCAACAGAGGTTAAGCGTACATAGTGCGGGTTTCTTCTCACAAAGCCTTCCAGTCTAACACGCTGACACCAGTTTAAAGCAGGCATTATCTTCCTTTCATTGGCTGTAATAGCTGCATTATACAACTGTCACTTCCCATTTCATTGGCTCTAGCACGCCAGCACACATGCGATTCAGCCAGGACTGGGCCACTGCACCGTATCGGTCCTGCCAGCCAGACTGGTTTTGTAACTGCGTGTCAAATATTCCATTCTGACTTATTTGTAGATTTTGAGCACTATTATCAAACAGAATTTTTCACCCAGTTGTCAGGCTTTTTCCAGTTTGAGCTCTTTCACAAACTGTAGAACAATTATACATACATACACATCAGACGAATTTAGCTGTGCTTAAACGTTTGCATCTGATCAAACACGATATGAGCCTTTAGCACCGGGACAGTACGTGAGGTGAATTTCCTCTTCCAGCATTGAACACATCCAACGTGCAACAGCATTTACGGCCGAGACCCAAGATAACATTTTTATTTTACTTGTATTTGTTTAGGAGGCAGCACAAGACACACCACCACTAACACTAAAGCGAAATCCCTTTACGTGAAACCAGAGTCTGTATGATTGTTGACTGCTTTTCAAATGACATAAAGTACACATCTCCTAGGCAGTTACGCTGCTTTGAACAAACTCCTCAAGGCTCACAGTAAAAGTATTAAGAAAGTCCAGACTGCCATTGTCAGATGTTTAAAAACGACATCATTTACCAGATGTTAGGTGTTTTTTTTTTTTTAAAAACACTTACTTATTCATTTTGTATTCATAACGCACGTGCTCTGAGGAATCGTTTCCTGCATTCATTAGCGTGGCTTCACCGCAGAAAGCAGCTTTTTTATTTTTTATTTCTTTAATGCACGTCATTAAACACCCTTATGTCTGTTTTGTAACACATCATCCGAGAAATCCTCGAGCACACTTCAGAGAACATGCCAAAACACTCCATTTCTAAACCGATTCAAAAGGCTTGAAGGCATCAGTCCCATTACTCATACGTTTGCAAGGGAACCTCGCACCGGAACAACTTCGGATTCGGATCATAAGCACTGCGGTTGTCCGAATGAAAAGTAATCACGATAAAAGCACGATTCCGTTACTGTAAAATGAGTATCGGCAGCATTTAAGGCAAGGAAATCCGTCTCCAAATTTAGTTGGGCCAGTGCTGTGGAGGTGAAGCGCCAGACCGTTAAGCCATAAGGTCTAAGGTTCCAATCCCAGCTACGCCAAGCTATTGTATCAGCTAAAAGTAAGGCACAGTTTTATAAGTCTGTTTTATAAAAAAAATAGGTTTTGTTTAATTTCAGGTTGTTTGTTTCTAATGCTGTATATATTTAAGGTCTTGGCTTTTTCAAAGATCTATTTACAGTTCAATGCAGGACATCGTAAAATGATCAGGCTGGGTAGTTCTGCTGCCGCCAGTCAATGGTTCTGTGGAGCATTTTGGGTAAAGGTAAGGCTCCAAAAAATAAATTCATCAAAACCATTATACAGGCGCTATGGTAACCATGTGTTTTAGGTACTGGCCTATAGACCAGAAGGTCGTGGGTGAAAATCTCACCTCTGCCACAGTTGGGTCCCAGAGCAAACCCCTTTACCAATTCACAATGACTTACTATTGTAAGACTGGACCAGTTCTAATTCTAAAGGACTGAAAAGGAAACATTATAAATCAATGAAATAGCAAAGTTTCATTTATTTCTGAATTGTTTCTGCGGTATGTTAGGAGTATCTTATTCCACAAAGCCAGTCCATTAAACCACACATTCAACAAGTTAATTAAAAAAAGAACAACGAGAAAACAACAGAACCCTGTGTGTCGATGCAAATTTGAATAGATCTCTCCTTTGTTCTTTTAGCAAACCCCATGATTTACAGATACCTAAAGTGTTTTGTTGTGGCACTTATTGATTGCTTGTCCAATAAACATGATCAATTTAAGTGGCCTAACCATTTTTGCCCGCGTCTATTTTTCCCTGCTCTCTGTTACTTTGGAAGTGAGTGTGATATGTTTTACTATTTCAAGAGCTTGACATTTTTCACACCATCCTGTCTTGTTTCCCTGTTATGTGGAGTGTTGAATTTAATCCTGCGTGACTTATTTGCAATTTTGTGCCTTCTTCTTTCCTATTCCGCCCTCTTACTTTGAATATCCCAACCTTTCTCTGAATATTAAACAGATGTTTTCCATTTCCTTCTAGCTTTAAAACATCTCTTTCTAGTCTTGACTCAAAGTTGTTCTTTCAGTACCAGTTCCGGCCCTCGTATATTTACCCAGACCACATTAGAGGGCAAAAACTCCCCCTCCTCTCCTCCTGGTGCCTCTGGGTGCCATGCCACAAAAACTGGACACACTTATCTTCTCTATTTCGTTAAATTCATGTTCATAATAGTATTTTCTCTTTTATTGAATTTTTTATGACATTCTTTTTTAAAGTCTCTTATCTATTCTTTCTACCCTTTGTTGATTTTAACGGTCATTGCAAATGGGTTAAATGTAGGGTTAGGGTTTAACTCTACAGTGAGCAATTGAACAACACTTTCACTCAACCCTAGTAAACTTTGTTTATTCTCCAATATGCTCGGGTCCCTTTTTGACTGTTGGTGCTCGCAAAGTTTATTCTTTGTTTCCCCTTCCCTTTAAACCCCTTATACCTTTCAAACTTGTGTTCCAGTGTGTCTATGCTCTGCACACAGCTTTACAGTGAGATAAGATTTGTCCCATTTTAAATAAGAAAAAGAACAGGAAAACAGGGGGAAAAGTTATTTGAGTTCAGGGCTTGGGAAATTAGCTCAGCCTTAGTTTAAGTGTTTCCTGCATGTCGAAACTGGGACGTTCTTGTTAGCAGACGAGATTTTGTGTTCAGTTCTTTGTTTCATTTTCCCACCTTTTTCATGAGCTCCTCGTTTAGATGTGCACTCACTAGCTTGAACTTGGGGTTGAGTGCATTCCTAATGATCCTGAGAAATCATTCAATCTTCCCTCGGTCACACAAACATATTGACTTTCTCTTTCCTTCATATGTGCATCTGAGAGAACAACCATCAATCTTTTAAACTTATGTTTCAAATATATACCCAGTAATACGATGGGACCAAAACAAAGACCCTAACCCTAGGCTGTGCCTCTACCATTCCTAGAGGGCAAGTTTCCTCTGAAAATACACACTCATGCTCACAATAATTGGGGGCCAATTCAAAACGAAACATGTCGTTTAACAAAGTGCCACATGCCCTTACGTCTTTCTCCGTCCTTGCTACTGGCTACAAGCCTGACACAAAATATAACTGTTGCTTTATATTCTAATGATACTATTTTAAAGATTAATGTTACCTTACATTGATGTTATTATTAATGTTATATCACACACAAGTAAACATGGAGGGAAAATCCAGCAGTCCTACCGCGCATGTAAACATCATCTGTTCATCAAACTGTGATCAGGCATAACATGATTTCCCCAGAGAAAGCTGAAATTTTAACTTTGGGTAATATTAATGTTTAAACAGTGTCAGGCTCCACGTGCAGCTACGTGCCTTTAAAAAGACAAGCATTACTGAGCTGGTCCTGTTTACTCTTGTTAACCTCTCAGCACTGCCTAGTGGGTTGAAGTTGGGCTTGAGCAGAAATGTAGATGAACTTTATTTTGCAAATATAGACCGAGCCATCAGATGATACCTGTGTGCTGCGAGAGAGAGAGAAATGACAGCTTCATTAATATTCAGGTAAGTTTTGTGGGGTTTAGGAATTATTTATCAAACCCTGAACTGGATTGTGACCATCAAGGCAGTCATTAATTTATTCTACACAAACTCCAACGTTAGTCCTTTGGCTAATACGAACACATGCTGTGATCAAGCGGAAAATTTAATACCAGTCACCAAAATGGCAGGTCATCCCAAGCTTGTATAATCCTGATCATTTTTGATGGTCCTCCGGTACCAGATGGCACCTCGTGACCTTCGTATAAGGTTGGAATTGGACGTTGGAGTTCTTTTAAGATGGAAGCTCTACATAACTAGCAAATAGAGCATAGATAATTGGAATACTAATACTGTAGGTTTGCATGCAGCTTTAAGTCATCTGAAGGACAAGCTCATTGCTTATGTTAAAGATTTTTCATGACATGCCCCGGTGTCTCCAGTGGTAAGATTTTGTAAATCGTAACTTCTTTCAAAGCTGCTGACCACAAAGCTCTGTGGCTTTCTTGGCTGGAGAGGATACAACAAGTAGAAATAAGGAAAATGCCAAATCACATACAATGGGGGTCGAAGGTGTACGAATACTACAGGATAGAAGACTCCAAACATGCCTCAACGTGCAACAACTACTCGAAGAACAAAGAAGTGCTGATAGTCATGGACTTTCCTAATGTGAAACTATGCTGGATAACACGAATCATCAGGTTTTATACAAACAAAGCCACAGGGGGAAACATACTAATGATGACATGTTTGTATTAAAAGATTTAACAAGTATTCGCCCAACTTATTTTGCTATGTTGATTTGTATGGGTTGCTATCAGACTATTACTTTCCACAGGTTATCAAATAGAAAATATAATCTCGTGTTTGGTTTGATTGTTAAACTGCTAGTCGAGGCATTTAGGGGTACAAAACAGCACAGACTGCAGATCTAACGTGACAGAGGAAAGGAAAAAAACTGCCAAAGCATCATAAGGAAGACACCTTATTGTGCGCAGTTTCATATTGTCCTGCTTGTTCATCTTTGAATCTCTCATAAGGCTTTTTTGTGTGTGTGTTTTTTTTTCCCCCAATCAAAAATACAAAACCGAAATAGTCTCATATGCTTAGAGGTTAATGCAAAAGAGTTAGAACTTCCATTCAGACAATGTCAGATCACATATACGGTACAATCATGGTCAGATAACATTATTGTGCTTATTCTTATCCTATCCTGTCGCTCTGATGGTCTCCAACAGCGGAGGCAGATCCCACCAGAGTGCAGGAACTCCCTCCATCGGTTGGACATTAGG
>JAUZST010006447.1:0-14858 GCA_034779995.1 Parotocinclus haroldoi
TAGGACATGGCAAGTGTCTCTATTGCAGCACTAGGAAATGATCCCATCATCCAGTCTACTCTCCTTCAGACACAGGAAATCATATTTCCCCGCCCTGTTCTTGAACCCAGGTGTCCTTGTGTAAAATTTGCATGTTCTCTCTGAATGTGTCTGTCTGTCTAGAAAAAACATGCATTAGGTTAACTGGCATCTCTAAAATATTCCAGAGTGAGTGATGGGTACATAAACATGTAGGTGATGTATAGAGTTTTAACATAAACAGCAGTTATAACCTGCTAACCCACCACTTTAAGGACCCTGGTTCGACTTCCATTGGAGCCTTATTGCTGGGACAAGCATCACATGCAGACAAACCATTGGAACTGCAATAGAAAGCCCTACACTGCCATGCCCAGCGATGGACCAGGGATAGGTGACCTTGACAAGGCAAAGGCAGGGTTAAATGTGTAAAAAAAAGAACATTTTAATAGGCTGGGGTCATAATCATGCTGCAATTTGCTACTCACATAGACAACTGTACCTGCCTGCTGTGCGTCTGACAAGCCTTCTGTTGTCCAGCACAAAATGAGTCCCTAAATTGCTTCTGACTGTCCAAGACTCATCTGATCATTTCGTTGTTCAGCTCCAGCGAACGTTCGACGCCATCACATCTAGGCTAGAGGAGAGTTCTGACACTTCAATATTATGCTCCACTAAGAATTTGCACTTCATTTTACTGATCACGCTCAGGCAAACATTGTCCATGGTTACCATGACGTTTTTAATTCTGGTCAGCCATGCAACCGGCAATTCAGTGAACCACAGTAAACGCTGTGGTGCAGGAACATTGATCTTCCTCTCATAAAAACGCTCTCACTTTGTTACACACACATAGAGTACAGTTCATCTTTCTTTCTCTTGTTTCTACCCCTTACACTTAGATGTGAGCAGCTCTGTTTTTGAGCTCATAACTCATAGCACCACCATGCAGCATCTCGGCTTGTTGCTGCGTCCTGTATCTACACCTGGATCCTATTGACTGCTGACTACAGGCCAGCAAGAATGTTCATCGAAGACCGGCAGCAGTAAAAAACAATTACATCCAGCTTTAGGCTGTTTATACAACTCCCCTGATAACTCACAGATGCACACACACACACACACTGAGAAGAAACATATGTGAATAATGTCCTTACACTAAGCTCTACAAAACTCTGAGCGCACAGTTTAGGTCTGAGACATGTTAATGGTAGCCTAGCATATACAGCCACAGAGGGATGCAATTTGATAGACTTTGACAGGATTAACGATTATTTTAGGTGATTTTGTACTAGAAGCAGACCTCTGTAAACCGCCCTTTCAGCACCACTGACTTTACAATTCCGAAATAAAAGTAATGACTTTAAAAAAAAAAAAAAAGAAAAGAAAAGATCACACACAAATGCGCACCTTTCCGTTCTGGAGGCTCACTCTTTCTCAACCTAGACAGTCTTTGAACTGTTTATGAATTGGCAAAGAAAAGGCACGTGTCTTGCAAACTTGCTTTTATGAGCTGTGAGAATTGCAGAAGCCATCTTGTAAACGGCCAAATAAATGAGATCATGAGAGACTATATGCATGCCTGGGAGGAACCATAAAGTCTTACAAAAGGGGAACGATGGAGAACAGAGGGGAACACTTTTGAGGATAATTACTGCAGGGGAATTTGTTACGCCTTCCAGATATCTCCTCCAGTGTCTGTAAATGAAAACTTATGGTACCGAGTCTGTGCGCTATCAGGTTTGGAAAATATTTACAGCAAATTTCAAACCGTACTGAGATCCTGCAGGTCATGTAGTGGCTTAGTGATGGCTCTAAACGTGGCTTGTGCTTCTAACTGAAAGCCCCCTAAATCCACCAGATGGTCTGACAGACACTTTGGGTGGATGTCATTGAAGAAAAAATGGCTTTTATATCATTATATGTATTTATATCAATATATTCTGCCAAAAGACACACCAACATCAACAGTGTTTGGTCAGGAGAGATGTGTGAACGACTTTAAATGGGATTATCAACTGTCCAAACTTAACTGCTGAGTTGAATTTAAATATACTTGTAAACCGCTAGCTGTATGAACAACTGAACTTTGTGTTAAAGGTAAATGGAGCAACTGCAAATTCACCAGCTGTCGTACGGCTTACGTCGTTTCAGTTTTCCTACAAAATACGAGCAAAAAAAAAACGCCCTAGGACAAGTATAGTTCTGTGGAAGGTAGTTCCTCCCAAATTAGTCCTTAGAACTGTTTGGTGTGGAAGCGCCACATGAGGCAGATTCACCATGTCAGGAACAGCAAAATATTGTATTCTTTGCACTGTATTGTACACTGTTTAGTCTCAAATTTATGTAGAGTCTAGTCTGAGGAAACAATGTTGTGGAAAAAATAGCAGTCAGTTAAAATACTAGTCAGTTAATTTACCAGAGCGGCACTGCTAACTAGACGTACTTATATACTGTGTGATAGATTCAAAAGGTGTGCTCTGAGAAAATAGAATATATTTCTCAGAGAACACATTTTTAGAAACATGTGCAATATATAGACAAAAGTTTGTGGACATCCCTCCCAATTACTGAGCTCCGTTATTTTAGAAACATTCCCTTTGAACTTTTTTTGAACTGTACTGATACCCCACAAACTTTAATCTATATAGTGTACAAGTGAGGACAGTGAGGCTCTAAATAGGGGGGTAACAGCTGAAAGTAGTAACAGCCTCTTTGCTAGTAAGATGAAATAGCATTTCAGATAATGTAATTAGCATTATCTCTGTGCCACCTTTTCTTTCATTCATTGTTTTTTGTCATTTTGTTTTTTCTTCTCTAAGGTGGAATTGGAACTCGAGCTATAATCCACTTATTGAAAACAGTGCCTGATTGCTCACCACATGTGTGTAATCAGTCTGGTTGTGATGTTGTGGGTGTTTTAGATGGCATTGTGATATAAGCTATAAATACTATGAAGGAGCACATAGTGTGCTGAACAACTAAAACACTCAGCTGCGATGAACAGTCCAGTAAAGCGGAAGTCTGTTTTGAAAACACTTTTTCCGTTGGCCAAGTTTTTGTGAAGTTTAAAAATGGAAAAAAAAAACACAACAATAACAAAAAAGTATGGAAAACATAAAGCAAATTGAAACATTTTGGCCATCCAAAACATTCTGAAATGCTCAATCCAAAGCTCTTCTGAAAGACGCATGTACACTATGTTCTCCCAGAATTGTCTGGAGAGTTCCCACATGTATGGTGGCCCACTGCTTGTCCTCCTCAGCGTCTCTGAACTGCAAACGACACAGTCTAAAATATTATAAATGGATGCAAAGATTATTCTGCTAAAACAAGGACAGAGATAACTACAGTTTTTGCTTGCCATCCAAAGGTTCTTTGCGTAACTGTTTTGGATGGGCGCACAACTTTTTTTCTGCTGGAATTCATTAAATGTGCAGAACATTTTGGATCAAAACCCGGCCACTGGAACATTTCTAATAAAGCATAAACCAGACTTTAAGGATTCATTCATCAGATCACATGTATTGCTTAGCATACATTTAAATTCACACAAAAGACTGATAATTAATAATGTGAGATTGGGAACTCCTGGTTTGCATCACATCCCACATACCCACTGTGAGTTAAGAACCTCTGGTGAGGAGGAAATCAGGAACTTCCCCCCTTTGTTTCTCAGGTAACAGACCCTCAGTCACTCTATCCTTCATAGCCTTTATCACTGCACCAGTCCCTTTTTGGTCAAAGCCAGTGCTTTACCAAATAAACCAGGCTCATTTGTGTACTGCAAAAGCTGTTACTCCACATGACAGCCAAGAGGAAATCTTGTCTGTCTTGTACCTGAGGACCCGGAGAGTTCCTGGTTTCCGTCTCGCCCAAGACCCACCAGGGGACAGACATGGGGTCTGTGGCACATGTCTCAGACCAAGAGTGCCCCACTTACAAACACATACAGAGAGACAACTTGTTTTTGTTAACAAAGTAGACTTCTGGCAGAAAGAGGAAGAAAGTGTAATTGCACCTCCTTACTGCATGCAGTCACATTGATCTTCATAATGAACGACAATTTATTTTCCATTTCAGCGTAGTTCTAGCTTTGTAGAATAGAGAGAGGGGTAGTTAATGGATAACGTTGTGCAGGGGCTATTATTGACACAATTAAGCATATGCAAGGCAGTAACCAGAATGTTGGTCAAAATGACAGAATAGGATAGAACCAGTCCAGGTTGTGTTCAATGGAACACCAATTTGTAAATCTTTGCCCCACACGTTCCAGAAAAATGAAAATCTGTTTGTTTAATCATTATATATGAGTGGTCAACAACCGATTCTTCTGACCTAACGTGGACTTAAACAGCAATACACAAGATTTGCACAACCCCCATTCGGTATGACTCGGTAATGACCTTGGCCCAAAGCAGTATCACTGGTGGGCACATCATTTGACTTGAGCTTACTAGAAGGGTCCTGAGCCAAAGCTCCGGTCCAACTGTGAGCATTGGTGTTCAAGCTGCTCTAGTAATGTATCCACAGAGTCTTCCTTGTTTTCTAGCTTGATATATCTCATAGCATATCCAAGATCTAGCCAAGGCCAACTGCGATGCCTCTGTCCCTCTACAGGTGCAAAGTCAAGCTTTTCCACACCGGCTCCGAACATAGTCACGCAAACCTCGGAGCTGCACTGTCGTGGTAACTGTATAAGGCAACCTGTAGACTGTACAGTCTTTTCCTTCAAGTGTCCCAGGGCTCTGAACGTCGTGTGTGGGTTAGTCCTGTGGCTCATACTATGTGCACGCTTGGGGGATACAGTGGCTAACTCCCAGTCTTTTCTCTGCAGAGTGCACATAGGGGATTCAGTCAGGCAGTTGCTGTGCAAGCACTGTCCCTTTGGCTGTGAGTCCTGCCCATAGCTGCCTGCTTCATTTGAATCAGGGTGAGCACCGAAGTCCACTTTGCTGAAGTTGCAGGAGTTTGATGAATGAACTGATGAGGTAGAGGAGGAGTCTTGATGATGAAGGACCTCAGTATGCAGCACTCCCGTCTGATGTGAAACCCTGTCGTTCTCTAAAGCACTGATCGGCAGGAGGGGCTCGGATGAAGGCAGCTCCTGAAGGCACAATATGTTCAAGTGAGCTGCAGGCAGGCTGCTGACCCACTGGTAGTGCCTAATTAGGGAGTTCATCCGGGTAGGGTCGGCTGAGGGCACAGCGGCAGAAACGGTACAGATCACGCTCTGCATCTGAGCCAACATCATTTGAGTTTCTCTATCTCGGTTCTCGTATAGCACCGTATTAGCACAGATGAGAATGAAGAGTCCCACGCCCATTATCACAGGACCTAGAAGCTTCATCCTGTCACTGTGGACCAGACTGGATGTGGAAAACAGCCCTTTGGCTTCAAGGCTGAATTCAGATGCCTGAGAAGGGATTAAAAGGCCATCGCCAACCGCGGCCAATGTTGATCGCTGTGCCCGGTATGGCCAATACCCAGCCACTGCCAGCGCCATGCCGACAATCACCACCACCATTCCCAGGACAAGGAACGCCCCTGGAATGGAACGCATGCGCAGTTTACCCTTGATTACTCCTTCTTTCTTCTTCCTAGAGCGAAGACTGAATCGAGGCAAGCGCTTTCGAGAAGACGTGGCTTCTGACTGGCCTCTGGACTTCTGGGTTCTCATGCTTCCTGATGGCCCTAATGGGAGTCTGTAGGTTAAAGGACACAAAGGTCAAATATTAAAACAAAGATTACTTATCAGTGTCTTTGAACATCACTTTAACAGATCACTTTATTAAGTGCACCTCCATATTTCCACCCTCATTGTCCATTGTTATCAGTTCCACTAAAAATACAGATGCACTTTATAGTCCTACAGTTACAGACGATAGTCCATCTGATTCTCTGCATGTTAGTCACCTTTAGTATGTTCTCTCTCCGGACCCCCACAGAATGATTCTAAGCACTGCACTGACACTTGTGTGTGTTGTGCTCGTTGTGCTTGTTGACGCACTGCCCACTTATTGCTTCACCTCGTACAGTCAGAGACAGTAGTTCATATTATGTTATACTTTTTTGTGTCAGTAACCCTCTAATCCTTTATCAGTGCTCACAAGGTACTGTCTACAAGATGCTGGTGGCTGGACATTTTTGGTTGGTGAACTATTTTCAGTCCAGCAGTGACACAGGGGTGTTTAAAAACTTCAGTAGCACTGTTATGCCTAATCCACTGTAGCTCCACAAAATACACTAACACAACACCATCATGCCAGTATCACTGCAGTGCTAGGAATGATCCACTATCAACAAATAGTACCTGACCTGTGCTGGTCATGTGGGGGGTCATGACCATCAGAGTACAGTGGTCCCTCGCCACTTCGCGGTTCACCTTTCGCGGACTTGTGCATCACGGGTTTTCAAAATATAATAATGGAAAAAATATATCGCGAGATTTTGCGGAACTTTTACATTTAAAAAGTCACAAAATGTATTAAAAAAATAATTCTAACTATAAAGGAATGTTATAAATCATAAAATATTACGATTGACAGTAAATAGCGTATTTACTCAGAGGATGAATACTCACCAAAAACGATAACGATTTGCTGACACGACAAGTTTTTATCTGTGGTCGCTGTTTGTGAAAGTTTTATTACAGACTGAGTTCATTCAAGCCCTACGATGAAACCCAAACGTTCTACAAGTTCTACGGCTAAAATAGTGTAGAAATACTTCAATAAATATAGTGTCCCTACTTTGTGGATTTTCGTTTATCGCGGGTAGTTCTGGACCATAACCCCCTCCATAAACGAGGGAACACTTGAAGGGAAAAAAGTATGTACAGAAAAAGATGGACTGCAGTTTGTGATTGTAGAACTGCATCTATGTGGTTGCTCTAATAGTCATTAGTTCTCACCTTCTCACCTTCGATTTTTCCTAACTGTCTATAAGGTTTTATAAGGTATAAAATGTCTCATTTCTGTTGTACATCTTTTACTCTTTAAACAGACTGCCAAAATCCATTTATTGATTTCACACTTACGTGCAACACTAGTATTTACACTGGTCACAAAATAGCTATTAATAAAGTTCAACAAAATGTAGTGCACGAACATTAGAGTTCACTGTAGGTCAGCATTATCACTTTTTGGACAGCCACCATCATGCATCATTCTAAAGTAGGTTTATTTTGTTCCAAACTATGGAAAACAGAGCAGATACATTTAAAGCCCCAACAGAATAATTTATACCACACATTTTATAGATAGACAGTACTGTGCACATCTTAGGCCACCATGCCTCCAAATAGATTTGTTGTTTAGGAATGGCCAAGTGACCATATCGTAAATATTTTTCATTTTTCAACCACAAAATACAGTCAGTTTTACAAAATGGGAAAAAAAAATCTAAAAAAAAGCCTTTATAGGCTTATGACTGCATATTTTCCTTCCAGATAACAAAGCCCTTATACCTTAGAGACCTTCATGTTGGAGTTTTTATGGACACCTTGTTGAATACAGTAATGCTGCCTTTTATGAGAAGGCAGATGAGTATAGCAAACCAGAGAGCTCAGTATCTGACAGCTTCTCCCCTAGATAAAGCCTACCTACGAAGGCTCATGGGTGCTTTGCACACAGAACATACATCTCACATCTCATTTCACATCACTGTTTACTTGGAAACGATTCAAAGATTTTCGTAAAAAAAAAAAAAAAAAAAAAAAAAAGATAAGGTCTTCTGTATCTGCTTCATCTAGCCCACACTGCTGGAGTGGTCATTGGCATAACAGGCGTAGGCAGACATTTACTCATAGGAAAAGAAGCACATCAGAGATCTCCACGTTTTTGTTGTTTCCTACAGACCACAGGGAAATCAATTATGAAAACGAGACTTTTACTTCAGTCGCCTCATGTTGCGCTCAGACCTGCCAGTATCTTGATTCTTGTGTTTATCAGCTGCTGAGAAAAACAATAAGCTTTCAAAATGAACATTTTTCATCCATACCAGCAATTTCTTTGATTTAATGTGTTTTTTTTATAAGTTATGGCCATTTATTTCATAGCCATTACTGTAGTTGCTGGCATTTCTCATGCACATTCACGATCGTCCATCCCCTTCAATTTCTTCAATCACCACTCGACCAAGTGTCTATCAATATTCCACAGCTTTACAACTTCCAGATTCTTTTGTAATGCATTTCGATCATCTAGAAACTATGGCAGTTCCTGTGGCTCAGAGGTAGGAGACAAACGCTAGGTCTCTGGCTAGGATTGCAACAGGATGGACAGGGGATGCTGCGATGGACTGGCATCCTGTCCAGTGTGAACCTGTGCCTGCGCCAAATGAATTTGGGGCTGCCCTTGAGGAGGATAAGTGATGGAAGAGGGTGAAGTGGAATGTTTTGAGACAATAAATATAAACATAAAGGAAACAATAGCACTAAATAACTTCTGAATATTACTGTCATAACTTCTTAAAGTTATAAATTACATAAAGTTATTATCTTCTTTAATCCCAAGGGTATTTGTTTTTGATTTTGTGTAATTCTAGTTCCCGTTAAGAATTGTATAAATTAGTTGAAGTATTATTAAATAGTTAATTAAATAATAAGAATAACAATGAAACATGGGGTTAAAACATTTGAATTACGATAAGGTTAATGGATTTGCCTCCACACGGTAGGTGCGTAGTTATGTGTATGTGTGTTTGTTTGTGTGTGTGTGTGTGTGTGTGTGTGTGTGTGTGTGTGTGTGTGTGTGTGTGTGTTCGTGTATACTATCTATATATTTCATTGTGAAGACCAATTGTAGCCACAACAATAGAAATCATTGACATTTCCCATGAGTGAACAAAAAACTGTCATTTTCTTTCAACAAGGCAAAATAGTCAAAAGATTTACTTTGTGTAATTGGTGTTGAGGTTAGTGTTAGGTGTAAGTGTAGCAACAGTAATTATTATGCAAATGCAAGGTCCCCACAATGACAGAGGCAACCTGGTGTGTGGGTGTGATCGATATAGGTACCAACTTAAAGCCCCCTATGATTTAATTTGACTAGAGCTGAGCTCACCTATCAATTTTTCAGGTCTTTCAGGTCAATTCAATCGGCTCAGTAGTAGCACTGCCAATGGCATGTTCTTACTCTTTTAAAGTACACAATCAATATTTTAAAAAGCATGTTGTGTATAAAGTCATTGTGTGTTAGCCTAATGGAAGAGTTGGGAGTCAGTTCCAAAATAATGACTCTCCATCATCACCATTACAGGCATTCAGAATCGATGGTCAACTACAACACTGAGGACTTGGTTCCAAGCATTGAAATGAATTCGTTTCATCTTTTGTCTATCCAGCCAAGTGAATTTGGCATGTGTTAGCTTTATAAATTGGCAGTTGTTTACCAAGCATTTAGTAAGGAACTTGGGAAAACAGATTTACTGACCTAATCTTACAATACTGTGACTCTCACCTTGCAATATGTAGTTCTCATTACAGGACATCGTAAGTGCTAGATTATTTAGACGTAGATTTAAAGGACGACTAAAAGACATTTTGCTTAATAGGTGCAGAGATTCAGGAGCCTCTGGCAAGAAATAAACAAATCAAGCACACACACACACACACACACACACACAGGCATCCATAATCAGATGGAGTGCAAACCTAAACTTTCTGTGCCAAGAAATCTAAACCTGGGTTTCAGTGCCAGTAACCAATCATCTGGACTTTCAGTGTCTAGGGATCACAGAACCTGTATCATGATGCCAGTAACCCACAGCACAACTCCATAACCAACAGATGTCACCTTGCCAGAAGTGGGATACAAACCAGAGTACTCAATCTATTTTTATGGCGTGAGAAGCTTTATTGCACAAATGTTGGCCATGTATATAGCCTGCATTTGTGCTTCCTGCATAGCAAGCATAGATGGATGGATGGAACACTTTAACAAGTCAGGTAACATGATGTCTTAGCTACTTCAAAAAGTTTCCCTTTGCTAGTGGGTGGTGAATGGAGAGCAATATAAGAGATGATCTCGCTTTGTGTTTTATGGATTAACCTAGCATGCAGACATAACAATGCGCTAAAGCAGACTAGTCTTTAAAAGGAAGGCAGAATTGATAGGCAACATGGCAAAGCTCAGTCCAACACTTCTTTTTTCATGGATCCGATCCAGTAGATGCAACAACTTTGAAATGCTATTATATTTACAGTGTCTTGAAAAACAAACCAGAGGAACCAATGGAACCATTGACTATTGGATCAGCCAACAGAACCTTAGATACCGCTAACAGAGTTGCAACGGCAGTACATTTGCTGTACTTGTCTTAAATCAGGACGCCTCTCAAAGCCACCTAAGTGGGAGCCACAACATGGCTCTTCTTCTGGATCCTTCATGTGTTCAGGAAGCACAGCCACCCCAAGAGGCACTGAGAATCTCCATCTCCAATATTACCACAGGGCACACCCACATAAAATAACTGACTGGGCTCAAATGCTGTTTTTCAAATGTAGAATGATTAATTTGGTTATGAAGACACCATTTATTTAGGCCTAAAGAAAAGGCCATCATAGCTCACCCAAGAATGCTCTACAGCTCTCCATATTTTATGAAGCAGAAAGATGTGTTCGTTTTGATGCTTATGGTTGTGTATGGTTTGTATTGCAGATTGCTGAGAATGATGTGACTGGTGAAACTATGTCGCACTGCCTTATGGCCTGGCCTGGTATGGTGGTGGAGGACTCGTGGGCCAGTTATACTGAATTGTTGTCAAAGGTGCCTTGGTTAAGCAACTTAGTTTGATGGGAGTGCTGAGTATTTTGGATGAGACCTCTCTCAGAATGCTGAGGATAATTACCCCCTCTCTAATTGTACTAATCTCAGCAACGCCTCATTAAAAACTGTGCCATGGACAGATGGCGGGTCCCAAAAAAGTCTCTTCGATTGTATCTTGCTGTAGGAACCGAACCAACCAAATGATAAGCCTCTGTTTCCCATACTGTGCAGCATCTGGGGGACCCCAAAGGTGCCAAATTTAGACAGCAAAGCTTTCTGCAACTGCAATGACTGAATATATTGCTGCCTTTGAACATTTTCAGTTTTCCACTGACATAAGTATGCATTTAAACACCTCAAAATCCTCAAAGTCATCTCTCACCATGAGGCAAGCTGAATGGCTTTCAAAACAATACAGACAGATGGCTGCCTGACTAACTGATAAGGACATAAAAATGCTGAAGAGATTAAATATCACATGATAAACATAATAAATGCAATCAGCACCACAATAATAACCGCATTAAAATCTGCAACAGCTGAAGATTTGTCAGAAAGAGGACCCACAAGTATACTACTCCCACACACACTGAAAATGATGGTGAAGGATGCAAAGGAGAGGCCAGAGATCAGAGTTTCAGAATTTCAAATGTTACTTGAAATGGTTTTAACAAACTAAATACGAGCAGAATCAACTAAAACTATCCTGAACAAAAAATAAAATAACAGAGGTGAAAATGTTTGGAGTCCAAAGATAGATCTTACAATCAGTGAATCAGAACAGTTTAGAAAAAAAAACTGGCATGGTTTAGCAGAGAAAGCTCACATTGTCATTACTTAAAGCCGAGGCAACTTTTAGCTGCCTGCAAAATTCTAAGATCCAGTTCTTAAAGATCAGTAATAGCTTTCTTATTTTTATTTTGTTTTATTAAAAAAAGATATTGTTAGTGGTGCTAATGCAGCACTACACTCACTGCTGTGAGCATGTGAGTAAAGTGCCAGTTGCTCACAACACCTTCATTTGACTTGTTGAAAGTTAACTTCTTGAAACATGTCATTCAAACAATTAAACGATTCAAATAAGCGTCAGCGTCTATATTGTGGCTATATTCACGGCACACAAAAGGTTGCATCAACACACTAGTCATGAAAGACCAAACTGGGAGAGGAAACTGGAGCACCCAGAGTAAACCCACTCAGACATGGGGAGGACATGTAGACTCCACACAAGTGAAGCAGGGGGCCAAGATGGTGATAAACCCTAAGAGTGAGTAATTCACATCTCATTAAGCATTGAGCTGCTGCGATTGGATTACAACTTAAATAAAGAATAAGCAGAACATAAACTCAAAATATGAAAATATTGACCTGCACTAAAAATATAGACCTGAAACTTTTGCACAGTACTGTATAAAAAGGTATTAAATATCAATCAGATTAGACATTTGCAAATAAGATCAGATATGCGTTTTTTCAGCGCTGCTAATCTGTTAACCAGCAAGCTAGAGTAACGCATGTCAACATTCTTTCAGGGTTTTAAATACAGTGGTCCCTCATCACTTCATGGTTCACCTTTCGCGGCCTCAGTGCATCGCGGATTTTCAAAATATATTCATGGAAAAATTGTGCATCGCGGATTTTCGCTGTTTAGTGATAAATGATCAAATATGAGGATTTACAGTAACTAGCTGTTATTTATACTCAGTGTGTAGAATATAAGGTGCTGTAAGCTCAGTACGGACGGAGCATGTGTGATACGAGAGTGATGTATGGAGTGTTCAGTAAAGAGAACGTTCCATTACTTCAGCGTGTTACTTAATTATTTAACGGTTAAAAACACTACAATAGAGTATTTACTCAGCGGATGAATACTCACCAAAAACGAGAAGTAAGATTAGAGCGTCGGCCGCCTGAGTCTCTACTCGCCGACGTGACGAGTTTTTATCTGCGGTTTTGTGTTCGCTGTTGGTGAAAGTGTCATTACAGACTGAATTCATTCAAACCCTACGATGAAACCCGAACGTTCTGCAAGTTCTACGGCTAAAATAACGTAGAAATACTTCAATAAATATAGTGTCCCTACTTCTCGGATTTTCATTTATGACGGGGTGGTCCTGGAACGTAACCCCCTCCATAAACGAGGGAACACTGTAATGTGTTAAATAAGTGAATGCTACATTTTTGAGATTTTGCGTATGGTGAAGATTTCTTGGACTTTGGCTTACACTTATAAATGGCTATGTCCGCTCAGTTGAAATGGAAACTGCTTCGGGTCACAATACTTCCTGTCTAGTTCTAGTGCTGAAGTGGACATTTATGTTCACTCATTCAGTTACCCATCTGAGGGCTCATCAAAAACACTTCACCTCAGTTAATATGGATGGCCCTTGCGTAAGCTGAAATAGCCCTGGAAATGGCATAAGGGATTACCCTGAGAGTACTTGAAGAGATAAAGCACACAAGGGCATGTTAAAAAGATTATTGAGCCTGGTGGCTGGCTGAAGTGTTTTATGAAACTGTTACTTGTGACTCACTCTGACTCAGTCTGAAAATAAATGCTTTTTCACCTCCATTGATGTATGTACTGATTCCCTAGTCTGTCTAGGGAACGTCGTTTGAAGGCAGAACTGATCAAACGTTCGGTTCACAGATGAACCACAAATCTATGACCTCTCACAGATAAATACGAATTGAGCTAGTTAGCTGAAGATCTGGGATATATTAGATGTTGCTTTAACGGTCGGCGTTTGATGACAGAGAATTTATCAGGCATAAAGACCGGAGTCACTTTGACAAGGGTTGAAGCATCTAAAAAAGAAAGGGGCAAAGCTTGTGCAGTCAGTAGTGGAGAACCTGCCCACAATGTTCAGAGGAGAAGCTACAAAACGGTGCATGGTGTGAGCATCCAAGGCTCATCAATGAACAAGAGCAGAAATTCTATACCCACTGGTTCTGTTGGACAGAAGAGCTACTTTTGGACCCGTGACAGAAATGTTACACAAGGAATGTGCCATATACAGTACATCACACGCTGCTGAGTGAGGAGTTGTGGATGTGACAGAGGTGAGAAACACAATACGTTGCCCACAATAACAACAATATCACAATACTGCTATTCTGTGATAATTAAGACCCTGCAGGACAATCCGCTACGATGCGCCGCGATATCTGCGTAACTGAAGATAAGGTATTCCCAAATTAGGAAAAAACAGCACGTATGTATTTATTAGTGTCAGTCTCACACAATTGGACAAACAATATGAAACAACTTTTCTGTGTGATATTCATTCCAAAGGTAAAGTACCTAGAAACTTCCAAAAATCAAAACAGAGCCGGGTTTAAAAGGTCTAAAGGCAGTGCCTGACTAAAACCTTTTCAAACAGTGTAAATTAAGCTCACAGAAAAAAGATTTATATCGAAACGAATTTAAAAAACGTAATACAAAATGTACTGCACAGCAAGCATAGCCAAAACGTTTGGTGCAAAACTGGGAACATTTCAGTGTTTGTTTGCTTTTTCAAATGCTCTGCTGTTTGTTAGTCACAAACTGTTTGTTGTCACCAGTAGCGCCATCACGTGGAGTCATGAAGTAGTGACTCCCATAAGTCAAATTGCAGAGGCCGTCCATTTGGACCTTGGAGCAATGGAAAAAAAATCTTCTGCTCTGATTTAATCTGGTCACTTCTTTTTTTACATTTCATGGATGGCTGGGTAAGTGTGTACCTTAGGAAGTGATGGCAACATGATGAGATTTGGGAAAATAACAAGCAGGTGGGAGGAATTTCAAGCATTGGGGAATGTTCTGCTGGGAAACCCGGAGGTCAGGCCACCCACCAATATATCATTATGGACAAGGTGGTCGTAATGTTCTGGCTCATCTCTGTATAAAACGCTCTGACCATAAAGCTAGGTTCCAGTCAGAGAGTCAGTATCATTTTGCGAAGCACAGTTGGTTACGTTTGTAATGGAAGGAAAGATAGCTTTTCTGGCACAATTTTGTTTGTGGGGGGGGGGGGGGGGGGGGGGGGGGGGGGGGGGGGGGGGGGGGGGGGGGGGGGGGGGGGGGGGGGG
>JAUZST010006448.1:0-14858 GCA_034779995.1 Parotocinclus haroldoi
TATTGTACGATTTACACGTATAGCGAACGTACAAACAAGAACTACTGTTGCTTACCGACTTTGTTCATTGAAAAATTTATTTGCTACCAAGTTTTTCGAAACAATCTCCAAACACAATGTATAGATACTCAGCATGCGAAGTAATAATACTGTAAAAAAAAAAGTTCTTACTCAATTCCAATAAACGAACTTATCCAGTGGGATCTGATACCTTCTCTTGACCGACTGCACTTGAACAAAATCAAAAAAAGGGGTGGGCGTGGTCACCTCCCTCACTCTCACGTTCTTTGGTCCGATTAAACGGGATTTTGATCCACATAAGCGAATAAAATTATACGTATATAATAGGATTCGTTTATGTACTTTAGGATTCGGTCCGAATAAGCGGCTGGTCCCGTTAACCGGTGGTCTTATTAACCGGATTCGACTGCAATTAAATCAAGTAAGTAAAAGATCTGAGAGCACTCAAGGATAAAACTCTTGCATAGCATTTTCCATTTCCCCTTGGTGTTAAATGAAACTTTAATGGTTAAACGTTTTTGAACCTCCACCATAATCTGATTAGGGACAAACGGCTGATTTTACCAATCCACTTCCACTGCTGGCTTAGCTCCCTGAACTCCACATACGGGCTGAAGCCACTAGGTAGCGCCATAGAGCCACCTGAAACAGAAAAAAAACAAACACGATCTAGCCTGTGTGACTGACCTGGAGCTGGGAGAGAACCAGAGTGCTACTTACTCTTACTCTCTCCAGATAAAAACTGCAGAGCAGGAGTTACAAGATCAGACCAGCAGGGAGACATGGAGAACCACGGGTTCAGGGAACTGGCCGGAGACATCTGCCACTGCTGTACCTTCTCCTCCAGCTACAAAACAACGCAACATTTCAGCTCCGTCGGTACACTACATACTTTAATATAAAATACAGTAAAAAATACTTCGTGAGCATACTAGAGACGAGGTGGTCAGTGTGTGCTGTCGAAAAAACTCTTCCAGGACATGAAAGAAGCTCATGGCGATTTCCTCCACTATATCAGGACTGTTCTGCAACTCCTCCACAACTCTGCAAACAGACGATGTTTAAACCTGAGCTCCACACTCTGATCTTAATGTTACGTTTGAGGACAAACTCACTCTTCTTTAACGCTCTGTAGGGAAGCGGGCGTCTCAGATAGGGCGGCGCTCACAGAGACAGCCGGCGTCTGGGACTCACAGCCATCTTCTGATTCTGTTTTAATGGGCCTCATTTTCCTGCGTCTCTTCTCATCCCTCATCTTCTTCTTAGGTAAAGCCAGGTCCATCAAAGCTGAACATAAAGGAGAAGCATTCAGAATAGAGCTTACTCAGGCGGTGGAGCTAAATATTGTTTCATTAAGAACCGTATCCATCTCACCCATGCCGGATCCTTTTCTACCGATGTTCACACGTGACATGATGTCGCCCAGGTGGAGGTCTGACGTCATCAGGTCAGGATGATCCTAATAAGGAAGGTTAATAAGGAAGAAATCATATTATTGTACCTGCTCAATGCCAGACTTTATATGGTCGCCTAGTTTTACATAGGAGAAACAAAGCCTAGCTGTTTTCCATTGCATTAAAATTGAAGAGCACAGCTTGTCCGGTTTCATTTTTGCACCATTTCAGCAGCAGGGCTTCCAAATTCGACGCTGATAAGTCAAAAAGAAAGATGCACATGGAAATCTGTCTAACAGTAAGGTCTGCACAATCACGTACCAAAACATGAAAAAAAAAAAAAACATTCGATTACCGTCCAATGCTTTAACAACTGAGGTCTGAACAGTTACAATATACTACATAGAAAATGATCATCTGTCTAAACTCTGGATGCTAAGGCCCTAAACAGCTGGTCGAAGTTTCGATGCAAATGAGAGACACGAAAAGAAAAAGTTTGGACTTGAATGCAAGTCATTTGACTACGGCGCTGCTAACAAAAAATGAGGGGACATTTCCCACTGGAGCTGCTGGATAATCGGATCCTGTCCATGTCCCATCGCTGTCAGTGTGTTTTGGCACTCTTGGGTGACCGTACACCCTACTGAACAGTCAATGTGGGGGCACTCTGGTCCAGCTTGGCCTGCTCCTGTTCACCCCCATGAATATATCACTCGCTACTCAATCACCATCACAGAGTTTATACCTCATTTACGTAATCAAACAACCTTTGGACTTTCTACGCTTTTTTTGTTTAATGAAATAAAATCAAATGCTTCTTTTATAATCGCTTCATATACATTTTGAAATATCCCCTCATGTTTGTGAGCAGTGTAGTAGCTGAAATGCTATACCTAGCCAAAGGTTTAAAGTGTTTAGAACGATACTGTATTCCCTGCTCTAAAAATACTGTTTCTTCAGGTAATCTTCAAGCCAGTGAGGTTTATTTCTGTTTCTATTCCATCCTCCATGTTTATACTTTGGATCTACAGCTTGTACGATTGTTAATTGTTTACCATTTTATACACCGAAACGCTCTTTTATTATCTAAATTAACACTGATTTTTTTAAAGTGTTAGTCTATAAAAAAACATATCAAATAAACTGAATATTCAAGACTCAGAGCCTAAGAAAACTGTACCATAAAAGAGACCCTAAATGAGGTCCCAAATCCTGTATGTATCGTATACGGTGGTTAGGCATAAGTGACTTAAATTTGATTGCTTTTAAAAACAACATTCTCCTCTTTGTAAGCCTTAAAATATTTTTTAAAGAGAGCATGCTCCTTTCAAATTAGGAATTCGAGTAATCTGAGGACAGAAAGGACGTCCATGGCTAGAGTAATCACAAATAAAAGTGTGTGCAAAACTTATCGCATCCTCCAGCAGCTTTCATGGTCTCTTGCGAGCCACCAGGGACACACACATCCCCGTTCAACATTCCCTCCCTCAGCACAGCCAATTATAAGCGTTTGGGCTAACTGGGAACGCTTATTGAACTACTGAACAATCCTGGCACCAGCAGTGGCAGTTTTTTATATTTGGGCTAGATCGTATATTAAACCAACACTCATCAACCAGTAGATTTTGGTGAAACTAACTGGTTGACGTTTCCTCTTCTCTCTGTGTCTTCTCAGCATGGCTCTCATGTCCTTCTCTCCCAGCTCGGTCTTATCTGCAGAACAAATCACATCACCCTCAATCAGTCAGCATTTAAGGAACAGGGATACACAATGTTCTGTATAGCCCAAATTTAGCTCTAGATCCAAGACAGGATTTATGATCGATGGTTTGAGGGAAGCTTTACACTCCCAGATCAGCACAGTGTGGATTAGGGGTGGCTCCGAAAGTAACCCAACCTCCTTGGGCAGCCTAGATTTTATAATTAAATTAAACGGCATAATGATTACATTTATAAGAATAAAAAGGTTAAACAGACCAAATAAACTGACTTATAAAATACAAAAGAATAAAACAGAGAATCTAGTAATTTGAATAAAATCTAATTTAACAGAAAAACAAATATTGTAATAACAATATAACAATTAATTTAGTAAAATAAACTAAAATCAAGTTTATAAATGATAATTCGAGCAACTCTGCCTCACAGCAAAGACCCCCGTTTACTCTGGGTACTCCGGTTTCTTCCCACTGTCCAAAGGCATGCGTGTTAGGTTAATTGGTGTCTCTAAAGTGGCCCATAGTGTGTGTGCGTGTATGCCCTACGATGGATTGGCGCCCCATCTAGGGTTGCCGGGTGGGCTCCGGCTGGCCCGCAACCCCGTTTGGATTAAGCGGAAGATAACGAATGAATGACTTTGGCTCATGATGAGACAGCCTGACATGTTAATGAGTCTGATGACTTCATCTCATTTTAGCTGGATTAAGCTGTAAAGCTGACCTAGAGTTTTCATGTCCTGAGTGGAGAGACTGGGCACAACCCTGAGAGAGATGGTTGGGGTTGGTGTTGGGGTAGAAGGAGACGAAGGCTCTGGCAACCACGAAACCGAATCTGTAAAGACAGAGACTTTTAGAATGCGTTCTCATTTCGAATGTAAACCTTAAACTAAATCTTCCATCGTCACCATCTTCATCAGAGGACACGTTGCTGTCGCCACACTCCGTCTTCACCTCGCGCAGGATCCGGCTCACTCTCTGCCTCACGCGCTGCTCTCGCGCCTCCTTGTGGGAAGGCACGGGGTAGCGGCGCTTCACCGGCAGTTCAGGACCGGAGCGGACAGCCAGATCAAGTAACTCCTAAATACAGTCGCCATGAGGCTGCGGAACAGGATGGACGACGAAACAATAGAAGAGCTCTGTGTGGAAATCAAACCTTTCTGGAGACGAGGATCTGTTTGAGGAGTTTGTGGTAGTACTGCTGGAGGGAGTAGATCTGACGTTTTCTCTGTGATTTGGCACACAGTTGCCTGTATTTAACCACTTCTGGATTAAAGTAGCCATCTAAGAACAGAAAAGTGCAAATAATAAGCTTATGTCCATTACTGTGCTTTGAATAACTTCTTATGAAGCATGACGAATATAAGCAGGAAACGTTCATGTTATTAACTTCATACCTGTATGCCAAAAATAAGCACGGAGCATGTGCCTCTTTATTAGGTACACTTGATCGACTGCTCGTTAAGGCAAATATCTAATCATGTTGACATGATCTTTAGACTTTAGATACTGCTTAAAGAAATAGTTTTCTAAATCAACTTCTATTTGCAATTATGATATTTCATTTGATGAAAATAGAACTACAGGAGCAGATGATCTGCTGGATTTCGTAATGAATGTAAGCAAGGCACCTCTGAAGAGCTTCTGGGCAAGGTGCAGAGGATTCCCAAAGCAGAAGTTCTGGTTGTTGAAGAGGTCATTGATGACCCGGTCCTGTTCGGAAATGTTATCCTCTGGAAACGATGGTAAGAACTTCCGGAGATTTTGCCTCTGATTGTCTGTCAGGACCTCAGACCAGGTGCTTTCACTCAGAACTGAGAAGAAGATCTCTGGCTGCCCGGACACACAATCAATTTACAAGAACTAGCACAACGGTGATTTCTATGGGACGATAAATGTGTACGATATTGGCCAAAAAAAAAAAAAAAAAAGAGAGTTATCCTGATGTTTCCTGGGATTTTGTCGATAACAATTACTAAAAATAACTAAATGTGTTTGGAAAAGTCTTACATGGCGCGTCACGACGCAGTGAATGCTTAAACTCTTTTTTTTCGAAAGGCGAGTGGCAAACTGTCAGCTTTTTAAAACAACAATTAGGATGACATCATAGACAATACTTATCGCACATCACAGTGGACGTGATGCACCTACTCTTTTTCCTTATTAATGTTTTTCTGTTCTGTTAATAAAAGCAGACGGCTTTTTTTCATCTTGATCACATTTTGCTTCAAGTACAGAGCAACCGCAGCTTAGAGATAAAAGATATCCAATGTCGATTTTCTATTTTTTAAAACAATCAATATTCGATTTGTTTAATAAGGTCAGTACCTGTGCTCATCCATTCCAGGAGGATCAGATAGAATAGCTTTATTCTCACTATACACATGTACAATGAGATTAAAAGCCACTTCCTTCGCAGTGCAAACGTACATAATATAAAGTAAAATATAACACCATATAATAAAAAAAGATCGCTGCATCACTAGTATTAAAGAACATTTGGTGAATCACTAGGCCTTTTTTCTTCTATTTTTAATTACATCACTACTCACATCCTCGAGAAGATCTTCAGGAATACGAACTCGGCAGTTTCCCAGCATGCACTCCTCCATCACACAGTCTCTGCCGTCCCCTCCTGAGTCCAATGGGTTTGTTAGAATGTGATCCAGAGAATCCATGTTTCAGAAACCTTCAAAACAAAACACACATAAGCAGAAGAGACAGGTCAAGACGTTTCAGATTTCTGTGTTGCAGACTGACTCGATCAAGTTCATGATGTTGGAGGAACTGGTAAGCCTGTAACAACAATGCTTAATTAACATTTAAGCTTAACTATAACTACGTGGGACGTTTCCGCACCCATGATAAGGATTTTTTTTTTAAATACAGCACTAGAGCTGCTTCATTTTATTTTCTATTGATTATATAACCTGACTTTATTTGTATTACAGGTTGTGGTGACCCCTGTCGCCTCACAGCTCAAGGCTGCCCCAGTAGCATTCCTGGCCCAGACACTCAGCGTCTCTGGGTGGGTTTCCTCTGGGTAGTCCAACGTCCTCGCACATTCCAAAGACATGGGTTGGTGTCTCTAAAGTGAATCAGTGTAAGTGTGTAAGCATGTGCACTGCGATGGATTGGTGCCCCGTCAGCATCAGGGTCGGTTCCCACTTTTCACCCTGGCCTGGATTAAGTGGGTATGAAAATGAATCAGCTACTACAGTTATCTGAAAGTGTTAAGGCAAACCGCACACTCCAAACTAGAAATTAGATTTAGAAACGTGATTTTTAAAAAGCTGGAATTTATCTCAGTAACTGTATTCCTCAATGCGATTTCAATCAGTTTTTTGTAGTCTGCGTATTCTGCGGCTATGGAGACAAACACGGTTGTCAGGTCCTTATTCTAAAAATCTTCTCTTTATTCGGGTTGTTTTCACAGAGCTGTATTGCAGATGCTTGCATCTCTCGTGGGATCTGATAACCCTGAAATTATCAAGGCTACTCTGGCTTTTGGAGGAAACTCTGAAATACGGTATCATAAATGCTCGAGAGAAACATAGTTTAATTATTAAAGTTTGAAGTTGGTATCACGTCCTTCTGTGAGATTATTTTATGGTTGCAGGAGAAATCCGATTGCTTCCTGACTATGATAATGTGAAATGCATTACACCACGATATTATTAATAACAGTCCTTTGGATGGTCTTTCCAGTAATGGAAGGACAACACAAAGCTCCAGAAAAGTCCAGTGAACAGACAAAAAGACTACAACTATGTTCATTTATTTAAACCGCATGCTTTAGATAGAAACTCGTGACTATAATATTAGTAATGCCCTTCTTGCACTGACAGCTCTTAACAAAAGCAGGTAAATTAGATCAATAAATAACACGTTACAATACGTTACATTGACCAAGTAAAGCCAAATCAACCAGGAAACGTTTGTTTAATTTAAAGCGGCGAAATCAACGGTTGCGTCTCAAACCGGATATCACCTCCCTAGGTAGGGTGTAAATAACGTATCAAAAGCATTATAACGGAGACAACCTATTTAGTGTTCCACTACGTGATTTGAGACGCAAAATTTAAACCGTCTAGCTACAGAGTTTGAGTAATAGGTTTTCTTAAACACCTGGTCAAACTTGCACATTTGCTTGTTACATAAAGTAATCCCTTTCATATGTTGTTCAAATAAAACGCCTTACCGTGAACGATACGAGAAACGTAGGGTAAAAACAAGTTAGCTGCATCAGCTAAGCAAATGCAGAGCTAGCCATGCGAAAAACGGGTAGGAACAATAACACTGCTGCACCATACCGCTGTTCCGGTGCTACCGCTCTTCAGGTCCCCCTCAGCAGTTGGAAGAATCCGCTTACAGATAATTCATTTAAAATAATGACTGGAAAGAAAGTGTTTCAATTAACGAAATAGAAATGCTAACAGTTAAAGAAGAAACTGTGTAAAAATAAAACTTCATGAGACTGACCGATACTCATTACGAGTATTTACACATGCATGCTGTCAGATTCAGTGATGAGTATATATGTTATAATATAAACATATTTAATATGTTAAAATATAAAGTTAACATAAATTAATTTCATTTTTTAAGAGTTACACTAAGCAAATGGCACCCATTCAGCACAAGAACCAATGAACATGAATCACCTTTATACAGAGCAACAATCCTGGCACTTGTGGGTCAAGGACCCAAATATGGCAGACCAGCAGTCAAACTTGAACTCTGGACCAGCTGGTTTATAAACCAGCACCTTTACCACTGCACCACCACAGTCTATTAGCTGTTTCCGTCCCACCTTTTGCTGGTCAGAGGCTCCAGTAACAATTATACAGTACTAAAAATACACAACAATAGAAAGTGTCTGAATTTTTATGTGTAAACAGATATTGTGATCAAACAAAACAAAAGCCACATTGCACAAATGTCAATCCTTCACAACGGAAAAAAATAGGTTCAGTCAATAAAAAAGTAAAACAGCAAAACAGTAAAACAACAGAAACAAACACAAGTTATGTATAAACCAGCAGTCAAACCCCAGATTATTACAATTAAGAAACCTAATCTGGAGATGGGAAGGCAAACGGAAAGATATTCCAACGGATACTGGACTGTGGTAGCTTGGCGGTTAAGGTGCTGGACTCTGGACCACATGGTGTAGGGTTCAAATCCCACCTCTGTCAAGCTGCCACAGTTGGGTCCTTAAGCAAGGAAAAGTAAATGTAATGTAAATGGGTACAAACAAAACACAACATGTCAAAAGCAATCTTGCTCAAATGCCCAACAGTGGCAGCTTGGCAAAAGAAGAACTCAACTCTAGACCTTCTTATCCATAATCCTGTACCTTAACCACTGCACCATCACAGTCCATGAGCTGGTTTAATTCTGCCTTTTCTTTTTTAGTCCCACAAACAAAACACAACTGGGCAAAAGCAGGAAAGAGAATGCACAAACCAAAACCAAAAACTACAGATTTGTAAAGATGTCATGAGAGAAAAAAATGAAATGCAAGTTTTTATTCATTTTGTTTTTGTTTATTTAACCTTTTATTTAGCCAGTGAAGTCATTAAGAACAGATTCTTATTTACAGTGATGCCCTGGAACATTACACTTGAGGAAAGCAAAGAACAAATAGGAAAAATGTACAATATACAGCATACAATACACTAAGGATGACAATACAAATATAAATTCATAAACACCAGTGGTAGATGCAATAAACACATGGAGAGTGTAAAAACGATGACTGTCTGAATGACTGCAATAACAGACTTCGACAGGCTCCAGAGTTACACCCCACTCTCCATATGGATCCAGCTGCGGAACTTGGTGACCCGTGTGTAGACGCCAGGCTTCCCCTTGAGCCCACAGCCTCGCCCCCAGCTCACCACCCCGACTAGAAACACACGCGCAGTAGCAGGGTCTGCATAGGACAACTGCTCTCCCGAGTCGCCCTACAGGAGAATAGAGGGTAGAGTAACCACCCTCAGAAGGCTCGAGGTTAATCTGCTGAGTACATTTCTTAACACTTAGCAGCACTGCTCAGTTTGAACCCAGAGAAGGTTCACTGATAAAGATTAGTATAAAAGAGTATGAAACGTTACCTGACACGCATCCACCCCTCCATGCAGGACTCCAGCGCAGATCATCTGCGGCGTGACCTTATTACCCATCAGCTCAGCGCACACAGTGTTGTTGATGACCCGCACCTCCGCTTTCTGCAGCACTGTTGCTAATTCTAAGCCAGGAACAAAACAATGGTGATTATTTCCACCCCAATCTTTCCCTTCCGTACTTGCAGGAATGTGATGTAAATGTAATGCATTCGGAAGTCTTCAGACCCACTCACTTTTTCACACTGTGTTATGTTCAGGCCTTGTGCTAACATAAAAGTTAGCCGCCACCCCCTCCCCCCTTAATCTGCACTCAGTACCCGATAGTAGCAGAGTGAAAACAGAAATTCAGGAAGTTTAGCAAATTTGTTGAAAAAGATCAACAAAAATTTCACATGGACATTAGCATTTAGACCCTTTGCTATGACACTTGAAATTTAGCTCTGGTGGTCTCCCATT
Organism: Parotocinclus haroldoi; assembly: GCA_034779995.1. Classification (NCBI taxonomy): domain Eukaryota; kingdom Metazoa; phylum Chordata; class Actinopteri; order Siluriformes; family Loricariidae; genus Parotocinclus; species Parotocinclus haroldoi. The sequence continues at coordinate 9,718 of JAUZST010006448.1, forward strand.
TCTAGTATTCATTTTGGAATGTTACTACACCTTGATTGGAGCCCATGTGTGGTAAATTCCATTATTTGGAAAGACACATATCTGCATATATATGTAGCTCACAGCCAATAATGCATATCAGAGCAAAAACCAAGCTATGATGAGGAAAGAACTGCCTGTGAATCTCTGAGATACGAAAAACTGCTGTACTGAAATTTCCCAAGAACACAACGGCCTCCATAATTCTTAAATGGAAGAGGTTTGCAACAGCCAGAACTTTCTTCTAAAGCTGACCGCTCCACAAAACTAATTAATCAGTGGAGGATTGGCCTTGGTAATAAAAAGAGGTAACCAACAACCCAAATTGTCACTCTGACTGAGCTCCAAAGATCCTGTGTGCAGATTGGAGTAACTTCCAGAAGGTCAACCATCACTGCAGCAGAACGACTAGGAGCTAGAAGCTTCTCCTCAGTAAAACTAGATCATTTCTAAATTACTGCTAGAAACTGTGAGAAACAAAATTATCTTATCTCTTCTCTACCAACATTACTGGCCAGGTTAATGTGATTACTGCACTTAACTAGCAACACTGGTGATACCCTCATTGAAGCCCTGCATAATCAAATGAACCTCTTGCACTTGATGTATCACACTTACTCCCTTGCTCTCTGGTTTTACCCCAGCCTGCAATCCACACAGACTGACCAGCATCTAACATGCGTGTGGCCGAAGGTAAGCAGATAGGCCAAATGTACTGGCTGAGGGCCACAGGGCTGTCCAGTTCCATCAGAGCGATGTCATTATTGTTGGTGGTGGGGTTGTAATCAGGATGACAGATGATCTGCTTCACCGTCCTGCGTACGGTCCACGTAGCGGCCTGTCCCTGACTGTGCAGCCCCAGGTAGACCTTCCACTGCTCGGGGTAAGAGTACCTGCTCAGACAGACTTTCATGAGGTTCATGTTTATTTTCATGGGAAAAATGCACACATTTTGAAATGTGTATGGCTGATTGTTCCTTTGTTCTGTAAGTTTTTGTACCACATCTAAGGCTCACATACACACTGCTCACAAATATTAGCAGGGTGCCGTCTACAGGATGCTGGTGGGTGGATAGCTTTGGCTGACTGACTATTTTTAGACAGTTGTGCAGCACTGCTGTGTCTGATCCACTGTGTTTGCACAACACACACTAACACTAATGGACTAACTGTCCATTATTAGAACAGAGTAAAGGGGACAAAAATGTAGAATTACAAAGTGCAGTAACCACCAAAACGAAGTAAAAAAATACTGAGATTAAACAGGATATAAACAGAAAAACGTACAGCAGAACGCCTAAGATGTTTGCACATGGAATATGCATGGAAGAAACCTTCTGAGAAACCAGACTCAAACAGATATCCAACCCTCCTTTGGGTGAGTCCAGGTAAATACACTACATTCTTCGAATTCTTGCTCAACAAGATCATAATAATAAGAGAATAAAACAGGTTTCGGTTTAGTTTTTGTAGAAAACATGAAGCTGTATTACCTGTTAGCCTCCTGTATACAGTGAGCTGCCGTGATTAACCAGAGGTTGCTGATTAGGGAGGCTCCGCACACATGGCCTGCGTTCTGCAGATGGAGGCTGACCTGCCAGGGCCATTCGCCTTCACTGGCTTCCACCCCACCCACAATCTGCAAGCTTTTGTACGGCCTCGTACCACAGTCTGGGCACAGTTAACACCAATAAGTACAATAGGAAGAGCACCGAGTTCGGTGAGAGACTGAAGGCTTAGCTCACCGCAGTCTGCTTCATCTGAACCGTCCTCACAATCCATGTCTCCATCACACCGAGGGTTCTGCTTGCTAATGCACACCTCGTTCTTACACCTAAAAGTGAACTCAGAGCAGCTGACAACTACGGCTATGGATAGAAAAAAGAGAAAGAAATCAAACCAGAACCATTCAGTATTTTGTAGAAACAGAACTGGAGTAGAGCAGTTTATGTCACCCGAACAATCCCGTTCCGCATTGTTACCCAACTGGATATTTAAAGAACTATCGTTCTTTCATTTGCTTTCTTATCTGCTTAAACCTAGTCAGAGTCACACGAAAGCCAGAGCCTAGTCAGCGGCACAGGACTCAAGGCAGGAACAAGCCCAGACTAAACTATATGTCGATCTACTTTAGAATACATCCAGATAGAAACAAATCCAGTGGGGATCCAGTAAACGTAATTCACCGAAAAGATTATCAACCAGAAATCTGTTTAAAACTTTAGCAAAAACAAGCTGTTTAATTATGTAACAGAGGAGCTCACATTTGTCACAGTCAGATTCATCTGTACCATCCTCACAGTCATCATGGCCATCACACGTCTTCTGTTCAGAGACACAGCGACCATTTCGGCACACAGTTTCACCAGGTTTGCAGTGTCCTACAGTCAGGGCAAATACTTACTCTATGGACACCAGAATATGCATATACGGTACTGTGCAAAAGTCTTAGGCCACCATTAGGTTAGATAAATCACGGCTTTAACAATGGTATAATGACCATGTTTTATATAATTCATATATAATTCCATATACAAGTCTCTTTATTAAAATGTGACCAGAAAACACAGGCAATTGCTAGACGTTTAACACGTTTTTATTTTCTGTTGAAAAATATTACAATGGATAGTAGTGTTGTTCTAAAAGAAATGCAGAAGCTTCGTCCTCACCACAGTTCTCCTCATCTGTGTTGTCGCCGCAGTCATTCAGGCCATCACACTGAAAGTACTTGGGCTTGCAGAAGCCATTTTTACATCTGATATCAGACAGCTCACAAACTGCAAGCATAAAATAAAACGACAAAGCACAAACTTTTAATCGACGCAGAACCTCCTGTTATTAAAAGCTGAGGTAAGATTACTAAATATATATATATATTCAGTAAGTAGATGTATCAGAGTTTGTACTCATGGCATCATTAAGGTAACAAACCAAGAGGACATGACCTAACTGGAAACAACCCCAAAATCAGGAAAAGCTGGGACGGTACAGAAAATGTTCAGAGTGTCTTATGTTTACTTTGGATTTTTTGATTTTACTGCAGACAGTATGAACATAACATCCATTCCTGCATTTCAGTTGGGACTGGGGCAATTTAGGGTTAGAAAACCGAGACACTTAATGATGATGTGATTTGAAACAGGTGATGTCAACTGCTTTTGTGCAATCATGATGTGGTACAGAAGCAGTATTCACAAAAGTCTTTCTGATGAAATGTTCAAAAGTATGGTCCTCAAAGAAAGCCTAAACTGAAGAGTCGTCAGCTCTGATCCCTCAAACGACACTGCATTCATCAATAGATGATAGAACCACATGGGCGAGGGATTATTTTATCAAACCTTAAACTGTTACTGTGCGAAAAGCAGACCATGTCCAGAAGCGTCGGCTTCTCTGGGCTCAGAGGCATCCCAGTGGAAACGTGGATTGTGCTCAGACCAATCAATATTCAAGATCTTTTCTTTTTGAAGAATTGGATGCTGTGTGCTCTGGACCAAAAATAAAAAAAGAGCATCTAGACCGTTAGCAGTAATAAGTCCAAAAGCCAGGGTCTGTTATGGGATGGGGTTGGGTCAGTGTTAAAGGTCATTCACATTTCTGTGATGGTAGCATTAATGCAGAAAAGCACATTGAGATTTTAGAGCAACAGTAGCCGTGGCATCTTTTTCAGTGAGATTTAGGAATATGCAAACCCCACCCAATCTTTCTTTGAGGAACATCGTTTTTAAACATTCCAATAATTTTCTCATGCATCTGTTGTCAAACTGGAGATCCTCCGCCCAACTTTGTGCTTCAGGCTTTTCTGGATACTGCTTTTGTACCAAACCTGACATCGCATCACTATTTAGTTTTTCACGTCGTTACTTGCCCTAGGTTGCGCCCGTTCCAGCTTTTGTTGCTCACAAAAAACACGAGTCATCTCAGGTTTGCACTGTCTGTAAAGTAAATGTAAGGAACAACTTAACATCAAATCTTTTTCTGACTTTGGGTTGTATTACTGACTCAACTATAGTTTTAAAATGAGCAAATGAATTCTGAAATTAATTTGAATTCACCACAGTTCCTCTCATCACTCATGTCTCCACAGTCATTATAACCATCACACTGCAGGTTAGTCGGAATGCACACGTCACTGTCACACTGGAAACTCCCAGGACACACTACAGACACACAAACATGTTCACATTATCATTACTAATGGTACATATGCACACATCCATACAACATACAGTACACTTACAATAATGAGCCGTAACACAATGACTTTAAGGTCAGCCGTATGTAATAAATAACTGCGTTTATACATAACACAACGATGTTTCTGGTCACATGACTGCCCAGACCCAGGGTTTCACTGTTTGTTTGACAGTGGGCAGGGGGTAGTATGGTTAGGTTACTCATCGGGGTGTGATGACCATTTTACTTGCAAATCAAAGCCTTTGGTGTCAAACACATTGTCATTTACATGATAAACAGATAGACAGACAGACTGACAGATGGATGAGTTTGCTCGTGAAGACTCCTGCAAGCACCACAATTGCGAACGTACAGTTAACAGGCTCAACAGCTTCAAACTGTGCAGAGAAGCCGTCGTCTACAAAGGACATGTCTGAGTAGAATAAAACCTCCAGCTTGTTGGTCTTAAACGAGAGGACGTTCTTTGCAGGTTTTTCTCCACATATCCTTAAACATAAAAAACATGTATTACAACAATTACAACTACAACAATTACAACAATTACAATTGCTTTGTGTATGCAGGTAAGCTCCGTTTAACGTTCATCCTATTAACATACGTTCATTTTAACAACGAGATCTCAAAATGACAATAAAATATAATAGAAAAGAGAAATCTGTATTTTGAATCAGGCTGTAGCTTGCATAAACAGCTGGCCCCCTCAACAACCAATCATCGCTGCGGATCCACAAGGTCGGAGTTAAGTCCGTCATTTGCGTGTGTGTAACTGCGTTTGGACTAGAGACGGACCGAATCCTAAAGTACCGAAACAAATCCTATTATATACGTGTAATGTTATTCGCTTAATTAGATCAAAATTCCGTTTAATCGGACCAAAGAACGTGAGAAGCGAATAAGAAAAAGAAGCCACAAGTCGCCACTTAGAGCGG
>JAUZST010006449.1:0-14857 GCA_034779995.1 Parotocinclus haroldoi
TATATATAAACATATAAACATATAAACATTGTCAAATTTAGAGTCAAATTAAAGTTTGTTTTTATAACGCTTTTTACAATATTATATGATCTTAAGAGCCCAGTCTTAAATTGACCAAGCCTAGGGTGACAGTGGAATGGAAAAACTCCCTGAATATAGAATTTTATAGGACGAAACCTTTACGAGAACCAAGACTCAAAAAATTTAAATAATATAATTTAAATCAATAATAAAATTTAAATTAGTAGTAAAACTCTAAATAAATAACAAAATAGATTTAAGATAGTGGTTTAAGATAAGTGAGTAATACAAAAATTGTGTACGTTTTTATATACGTTTCGTGTGTGTGTGTTTATTTATTTATTCATATTTATTCAAATTTCACATATAAACCCGCCTTTCTACTTAATACAAACATATATAAACATAAATATATAACGTAGAAAATAAAAACAAGAAACAACTAAATCCTAATGGCGTGATCCCATCCCCTCCGGTGTCTAGCAATGTATCACCTCCTTCCATCTTCTGCCACTTCTCTGAATAACAATCAAAAAACAAGGACCCCATTTTTATCATCCCCACACCTTTTTGTCCCATCAGCTGCTGTGAAAGCCATGAATCTTTCCATTCAGAATTTCATCATGGCATGGCAGGGTGTGTGAGTGCGTGCTAAGAGGGGCTTGGAGATGACCGCCGAGCACAGACCAACATACTCGCACACAGACATTTGTCTTCCTATCATTTGTGAGGAATTCGGTTTGCCGTGACATTATTGTAGGTACACTGCTCACAAAAATGAGGGGATATTCCATTGTGGGGGATTTCTTTTTGAAGCATCCCCTAATTTTTGTGGGCAGTTTTATTTAATTTTACACCTAATCCTAATCATTTACTCAGAACTCGAAAGGAAATCGTTTGGCTCTTTTGGCTTTTCAAAAGTTTGTCAGAAGTAAATAAATAAATATATTTAACTAATGATCCCACAAGGTAGAAGAATATCAGATGCTTGTGATAGTGACTTCACACACCTCACTGTACTTTTGAGAACCATTGATATAATGATTACAGGAGCTAATTAGCCGCATGCATAACCCTTTAAGCCTTTTAGGTTTTCCAAATTAAAGTTGCCATTTTTGTAACCACACAATTAAAGAAGTGAGAACCGGCAAAACAGTTCACCCGTGTCGAAACTAATCTTGTTTGATCTTCACAAGTATATCAATGATGTCTTTGTGGGCGACTATTCTTATGGGGGCATTCCACTGAAAAATATTATAGTAGCTAAGTGATTCGACCCGTCACCTAGGTAACCAATTATCTAATCCTAGCATTAACCTCTGGAACCTTTTAAGGTAGCCTTTTGCCTGTTTTGTTTAGTTTTTTAAGCAAAGTTGCAGTTTACACAGTAACACAGTCACATCCTATCGCACACTTCAAAAATATATTGGCTCTACAAATTTGATCCCAATCCGAGATGTGGAATTAAGTGTGAACAGGGAAGGCAAATTTGCGTTTAAAATGATTGAATTGATTAACCTTTGTTGTTTTCAGACTGCGTGCCACATTGCTTAGCACGCACAATGTGTTTGGACGAATTTCAGTGATGTCCTCCATTTCTCCAGCGTGTTCTCAGGGTCCCTTTTGTTCTCCCTGTGTAGCCACTGTGATACTTTGTTGAACTTGAGCATCTTTTTTAATTCTAGCTGTACACAAGCCTGAAATGATTTACTCTGACAATAGGCATTTTCCCCCAGTCTTCAGAGAAGGAGCTGTGGCCCTGCAGACAGCTGTCATTTAGCATTAGCCATGTGCCATTCGCTGGAAATAATTTGATTTCCAATTGCACTTTGAAAGGCTGCCGGTGATGTGTTTATTATGGCTTTATGGAAAAACACCAGGGCTCTTAGTGGTCCATGCACATGAAGGTACATTCTTGATGCACTAATTGTTCTTATTCCATATAATCACCTTCTTCCCAGCAGAGGGTAAATTATGTATTAATTACGCTAATTAACGTCTCTGTTAGCCAGCGATTAGGATAATTTTCTCAGCGTTAAGCACTTTGACTAACACCAGTCAAGTGTGTGTGGGAATCACCCTTGATTTGTTAATGATATTAATTATCATTAGCGATGTAAAGGGATTAATTGTGAAAATTCCCAGCTGTAATTAACACTTTCACATCGTTAATGAGATTCATTGCGAAGGAAGTCTACAACGGGTATACATTTCTATCAAACTTATCAGATGGTTAATTAAATGCGTCACGTCACACCAAGAGTTCAAATTTGAGTTCTCACAGTTTGCTTAAATACAGATCTCTTAATGAGCTCAAGTCAATTTAATTATAAGTACTGTGTAATTATACAGTTACCACATTAATTGATCTGTGGCTGTTGCTGTAGCTATTTTGTCATGACTGTATTTGGAAAGAAATGTTAAAAATATAGGGTTAGTGTGCCGATTGTGCCTTCTGGTTGCAGAGGGGCACAAAGGTGGGTAGGCCAGATGGGACGAATCATCCCCTTGTGCTGGAGCCATGCCCTCTATCCAGCCCTGTAATGGACTTTGTTCCCAGTTCAGAGTATTTGCTGCAAGCTGTGTATTTTGGGCCCCATGTCTCTGACCAGGTTAAAATGTGTTAATGCGTGAGAAAATGTAAAAAAAAAAAAAAAAAGAAGAAAAGGAAAGAAAATCTGATATCTCTCTTGCATTGCACTCTGTGCAGAATAAGAAAATACTCTAATTGCATTTAGACGAACGTGCACTGTCGTTATTCCACTGATAAAGTCTTAGAAGGGAGTTTATTTTAAAGACTGTGAACCCAGTGCCACGACCATGCACAGAATAGAACCGAATCAATCAGCACGCACAGAACAAATGTAGTTTTACTATGCAAGTTTCATTTGTAATGCACTCAGAGATATTGCAGTTTCTGCAGCTAATATAGTTCAGGCTCAGATTTCAGCCCCATTCTCTGGCTTTCTCTTTCTCTTTCTCTCACATTGTCACTGTGTATCAATAGGGAGACGACATCTGACCTAACCCTGAATTTAGGGAGCAGACCTAGCTTCGTCCATGTTCAAGGCATATTAAAGTGAGAACACAGAGATGTATTATTGACAAATCCAGACATGCAAATACCTGCACGCACCCTCTTGTCCTTTCTCTCTGCTGACCTTCAACTAAAAAGAGGCTTTTGCGTTTGAGCTTAGATGAAGTAATTTTTTTAGAATTATGCAATTTCTTTGTTCCATTTCTAAAAGGACAGAAACTTGGGGATACAATCCATATTAGAGCATAAAAATCTGGATGATTTTGTGTATACGCTATTTTGCCGCAAGAGAGGGAAGTCTTTATTTGGGGAGCGTGGTTTACAGTTTCCTTTGGTCATAAAAGCTTTGATTGAACAATGGCCGAATGACTGCTAGCTGCAGTAGTCCGGTGGTGTCAAGAGAATTTTCAGCAGCTCTGGATTGGTAGGTGTGTATATGTGCGTGTCTGCTTGCGGCAGGTTAGGGGGCGAAGAGAGATGGCAGCTAAAATAAGCCAGTTTAATAAACAGAAAGGGCAAGACAGGACTGGTAGTCCCCCAGTAGTCTCTGGCACAGTCGCCTTCTTTTCAGTTCTCCCTAATATTAGCTGTGTTAATATTGACCTTGGATAGCCGGTGCTATTTGTTCACCTTTAATCCGTGCCCAAATAAACCAGAGAATGATCATGCTGTGGATGAAGCGCTACTCCGTTATTAGCCGTTACAGCCATAGTCTAAACGTTAAGTTGCAAAACGTTTATATTCGAGAAACTATAGGTACTGTACATGCTTTTGAGTAAGTCAAATACACCTTTTCCTTTCTTAAAACCCTGCTTAATGGAACTACAGTTTCTACAATTGGACTACGTTTGCAATGTAGTATAGTTAATTCTATATAGCTAAAAATTAACTCTATATTCTCAGTAGCCTCTCATATTTAGCCTCTCCCTGTGCTGTTTATTCTGTTTTATGCCATTCATTAAAACAGTATCCATCCATCCATTATCTTCTGCTTAATCCACACAGGGTCGAGGGCCAGCCAGTCCATCTTAGGGCACCCACACGCAGTCACACACTAAGGGCCACCAATTAACCCAACATGCATGTCTTTGCACTGCGGGAGGAAACCGGAGTATCCGGGGCTGCTTCGCCCTGGGATTGAATCCGATACTTTCTTGCTGTGAGGCAGCGGTTCTACCCACCGTGCTGCCTAAAAATTGTATTTAGTTCAATGTAAGTTTTTGTTACGGAGAAGCTACAGTATGCTAACACTAGATAGCAGCAAGTGCTAACTGTTTACCTGTAATCAATAAATCAGGAGAATGATCATACTGTGGATGAAGGTCCGTTAGGAGCCGTTGCATCCAGAGTCTAAACTATAACTTGTACGTATTTATTTTTCAGAGGTTATACGCTTTAAGTAAGTCAAATACATGCTTTTTTTGTCTTACAAATGTTGTTGGCAATAACATTATAACCCAAATCAATTTACCAAGTTTTTTTTTTTGTTTTGTTTTTTTTTTGTTGAAAAAACTACACTACACTGCTTCCACAAATTAGGGGATATGTCATTATGGGATTTTATTTTAAAGTATTCCCTACTTTTTGTGAGCAGTACACTTTTACAAGCTTTAAATGAAACACAGTTGCATTTGAGAAATGACGTTCCATACTTTGTCAGTCTAATGCATGTTTTCTCACGTTACAAATGCTAGGTGAGCTTTAATATTTGATGGAGCAGATATAATATTTAATAGAGCAAATTCCCTATAGCTCATCATATTTAATAGGGCTAATTCTATATAGCTATTGAATATGTCTAATCTTTAACATCCTGACATGTTCACTGTTCTTTATGCCACTCAGCAATTAAGAAAGAGACAATTTAAGAAACCATTTAAGTTTTCCAACTTCTTGTAATGCATCTGCTGCAGTACGGACATCATTGGTTCTTGGTTTCAGTCTATGCAGAGCTGTCTCTTACTGTGGCCCAATGGGATACCGTCTCCTTCTTCCCTCTCATCATGCTTTCTAGTTTTTGTTTATATGAGTTGTGTGTGTCGTTTTTACCCCCTCTGCCCCCTTCTTTTATAGGTGAGCAGGCACTTGATTGATACAGAAGCTGAATAACTGTTCTTTATTCAGAGTGCTGATATGATCTGGGCCACGCTAAGCCAAATTGGGTTCCATGTCTGCTCTGTTGTCCACCCCCTCTTCTCCAAAGCTTTAAAAAGTAATGATAGTGTAGAGGCTTCCTGACTATCTGAGCCCCAAGGCAAAATGTGCACGGCTGCTCAGCGCTGGTAGCTCTTCCAGTTTCGGAGACGAGCTAACCTCCTCAAAGGATGCCGGAGTCTGGAAAGGGAATGCCTATGAGCTGAAGAAATGGAGAGCGTGAAGGAGCTGGAGAGGGAGTCAAGGGGAGGGAGTGTTCAGACGTTTGATTCAGACCGAGAGAGGGAGGAAAAAAGTCTGCACGGCCCCCCTCTTTTTTTTTGTAGAACATTTAGGTTTGACCCTCCCTTGCTTTCTGTACTCCCTCCCACCCCAACACACCCCCACTGCACACATACACACTACATACGTACACACACACAGATACACGCACAGGCCAACAGATCCGCAGGATATCGTAGTCGCCAGCGTTTTATATCCACTACAGAACATGTGTGCTTTTTTTAATACATATCTTCACTCCATAGTGTGTTGAGTCCACTGAGCTGGAACAGGCATTGCTAGGGACAGAGGGACAGAGAGAGGCAAAAGAAAGAGCGAGACACACACAGATGGGCAAAGATGGAAATATAAATAGGAAACGGGAGCCTTTCAGACTTGACAGGTTGACATTGTGGGGGAAAAATACATTCAGAGAAGAGTAGGGCATGAGGTAAAAGGCGCTCTCATTTTTTATTTTGACTAGAAGAGTATAGATTGCTGAAAGCCCAGCCCGATGCTTTCCCCTTGAGCAGAGGAGAGAGACTGGTAGGAACTTCGGGTAAGTGTTGGGCTTTTTTTTCTCTCCCCTGTCTCTGCACTGCTGATTACAATGCTGCTGATTGATTGGTTCACGGCTCTGGATTATCATGAGCTGCTCGTCACAAGGTGCCTGCTGATGAGAGAATGTGGGGGGGGGGGATGCTGGGAGATGAACGCAGGGACCTGATGTGATTCTAGTTTTTATGGAGAGATGCCTTGATTTAAAAAAAAAAAAAAAAAATCTGTTTATCGAATGCGCGTGTGGTCCCAGCGCCACCCGCCCTTCATTAGCAAGGGTTAGTGTCGCTGGCGCGTGCTGATGAGGTGTCGGGGAGGGGTTACACTGATGACTCGGGACAGCTGACTCGTAAGCAGCTGGCCTTTTTGTGAATATGCAGATGAGCAGCATGTGCTGAGGGTAGGAGGAGTGATTCAGGAGGCGAGCGGGAGTGCCACGCGTCGCTATGTTTGCACTCTCTCTATAGGGAGCCTGCTACTCAGCAGATTGCCTGGGTTTTGCTGCGATCACCCCTGCTCCGTTATTGCTGCGCACCGAGGAGATGGCGGCAGGGAGCGAAGGGATGCCAGGAGCAGGGAGATGAGTAGAGCTGGAAATAATAGATAGCCAGATACACCCTAAAGGCAGGGGTGGGGGGGATAGCGACCGGCGCTTCGGGCTGTATTTTCACACCATTGACACGACGTGATGATTGCTGAAGCCAACCCCACCCACATTCACCCGAACCCACTCCTGTGCTTAGTGCCTTTTTTCAGCCTCATTTACATGTCAAAGCGGTGGAAGGCTGTGAAGATTAGTACGAGATGACATAATGATGTAATGAATTAAATGGTCGCATTTAGCCACAGCTCTTAATGCAGCGCTGGTGGACACGACCCACGCTCGTTTCCTTTTTTTTGCACGCCGTTCACATTTATATCAAATGCTTTTTATTTCTGTAGCATGTGGAGTAAGTAATTTTGTTTAACCCACGGCAAATAACAGAATAATTCATTGTTTTAGAAGAATCTCCATTTAATGGGGAGTCAGTGTGATAGTAGGTCAGTTCCACACATTTCTTTGTACTGGGAAAATATTTCAACAGACTTGTAATGGAATCTGTTAATTCTGTCCATATGCATTTTAGGGTGTAGAACGATAGAAAAAACATACGTTTTGTGTCATCGAACAGGTAGGTGTTAAGGGCAAACCAGACATGCACTGCTTACGAAAATTAGGGGATATTTCGTTCTGGGATATTTCATTTTAAGGTATTCCATTTATGGCTAGATTATACAATTCAGTTAGTTCATTGAAGTAGTACTCAGTATACATGATTTAAAAATGCTGTGCTTATGGAAAAATGTCTGTAGTAATGACTAAACTGTAATTACTCAAACGAAGAAAACAAATTATAGAAATGAATGAATAATAAAAAATTATAATTATATATAATTTAATATTAATTATGTCATTCTCATTCTAGTTCTTACAAATTAAACTCTTAAATTCCCATTGCGTATTGTTCAATCTCAAGCGACTTTATTTATTTATTTTTTTTACATGGTTTCTCCTGTTACTCAGTACTATTGTGTACCAGGACTGAGTTTTCAGCACAGAAATGAGCAAATACGTAAAATGTTACCACATTGCATCTGTCATAATAACAATGACGCAGCATATTCTGATGATTTACCAAAAACATTTGGAAACAGTTTTGGTAACAGGATAGTAGGTTGAGATTGACCTTCTCAATCATGGTTACAGTGTTATCAAATATACAGGAATTCATACATTTTTGGTCTTTCCATGGTCTTCAGAAGATCAAGATGATGGAGTATTCTCCACAATTTTCAGAAGTGAGATTATATTAGGATAACTACATAAATACCAGGGGGACACGCCTAAAATGTGCATTTTTAAACTAAAGTATTACCAATTTCTTCTGATGAAATGTTTAAGGCATGGATGGGATATTCAAAAATACATGAAGGATTTTAATCATTGTTTTTTTTTTTTTTCCAAGTGGAACGTTATAATCAGGGCAGCTAACAAATACTATTTTCCTGTTTTCTATGTAGTTTTTTTTTAAAATATAAATATTTAAAATGACATACCTGCAATTGGATCGCTGTGCAGGACACTTTGCATAATAATAAATTTTTGTAACTAATTAATTAATTAATTACCTCTACATAATGTCCTTGGATGGAAATGGCACCCATCTGGTGGAATGGCTCATGTTACAACCATGAAGTTTATTCTAGATTCTAGTTTGAAATGCTGTTGCGCTGCTCCTGACCATAGGTTTGCATAACCCTTATAAAGCACTACATCCTCCATTTAATAAAGATGAGGCGGTTTAGTCTGAACTTTCCTATCCTCTGGTGTACCATCAGGGGGTTTATCTGTACCGCAGGTTAAAATCAAAGAGAATCATTCCCCTGATAGATAATTCACTGGTGGGATTCTTTTTAAGCTTCCACCCCCTTCCTCTTGCTACAGGCTCATAAAACAGAAGCGACACTCGTACAGTAAGCGTGCCTTTCAATTTCAGTAAGAATAAATGAAATTAATAAAAGTCTTCTTAGCTGGTTCTCAGAGGAGTTGGACTGTATTTGGGGATGGTGTCTATATGAGGAGCCGAATTAAGACCATCTGAAAGAAAGGCAATCCTCTGTAAATCTGCCTAGGCTGTTGAAGATTGCTCTGGCAGCTCAGGCTCCCCTCTTGTTCTCGTCTTTTTCTCCTTCCTTTTTTAGGGGCATATCTGTTTTTGTTTTCATCTCTCCGTTACCCCGTTTACTTCTTATTTTATTTCATTATTGTTTCCTTTTCCCTTTCTGTCAGTCTGACTCAATTTTCCCTGTTCTCAGCTTGCGCTTTTTTCAGTTATTTGTTTTTCAGAAGAACACCAAATTCTGCAATCGTAACATATCCCAGATGATGCTGTTCTCTGTTGTCTTTATATTGTGCTATACTATAGGGCACAGTTAATTAGGCCTGGATATACCGTAACAATTGTGTCACTTTCATGGTACCTGACACACCTATAAAAGTCCTGGATGTGTCTTGTAAAAAAATAATTTCCGTGTGTGTGTGTGTGTGTGTGTGTGTGTTTACGTACACGTGCTTGCGTGTTAGTTAACGACTTTGTACTGTTGAGCCACCCATTGATTTCTTTATAGAACGATTTTGGTGGTTTTATGAAGCCGGGAGAACCAGAAGCACGGTGGCCTCTCTCTGCTGAGTGTCCGCACTGCCCTTCATCACACACATCACCTGTAAGCCCCTGACAGCCTTGAGACACTCGTCACTATTTGCAGAGTAAAATATGAAAAAATAAAAACTTTAACCTTTTTGGGGTCAATTGAACATTTAAAACCAGATCTGTTTATTCGAAATTACTGGATACAGTCCTACATTGGTTAGGATATTGAATCATTAGGCACTAACACATTACTGCCTAAAAGAGTCATTTACATTTAATTTGGTTTTAAACAGTCAATCCAGAATGCAGTCCTTCACTCAGCTGGACAGGAGCATGAAAGGATAATTGGATAATCAATACCTGGGCAGGTTTCGTACCAGGATTTTATTGATCGTATTGCTTTTTTGATCAGGCTGTAATTGTTACCTCCGACCATTTCTTCTATGTCTGTGTAAGAATTCCAGATTTGAGGAATATTCCTTACGTTTGGAGGACGCAGGCTGAGGTGTCTGTGGATCGGTGGCTGCAATTTGTGGATGTATTACAGCGGTGCAGACCTGGGTAATGAGGATACGCTTTGACAGCCGGCCTAGACTATATGGATGTGTTTGCTTGGAGTATTCAGCTGCTGTGTACCCATGGGGGTGTGGGTGGGTGTGATTTGATGCTTTATGGCTGTGATGCACTGGCTCAGATGCGCACACACACACACACACACACACGCACACACACAGTAGGATGCACACGCACTTTTTTCAAACCAGAGATCCACTGGGATTTCACACTTCACTTCTCTCTTGCACCACTGAGCACAGACCCAGTCTCATGACCATGTATATTATCCTTTTTATTAAAATAGATCACTGTCCCACACCCGCTCGCTGCCTGAACCCACATCAGCAGAGTGTTTCTGCTAACAGCAATCAAGATTAAAGTAACTCATTTGAACGTATTGATATTTAAAATAAATGAATTGTGTGACTCGTGTTCGTAATGATGCATGGAGTTAACAAAATTCCATCATGTTTATTTATGCTATCACTCTGTGGCGTTATTTGTTGCGTTAAAAATATCGAGCACGCCGTGGCCCAAACAAATGCTTTTCCAATAGCGGAGAAGAGAATGAATAATGTGGCATCGTTTTAGCGTGTGTGTTTGTGTGTGGGGCGCTGTAGACGTGGCTTTAATTGCATTACTTGGATGTAAGGTTTGCTTGGATTCGGACCGCATCTAAATTTGCGTTTCAGAGCAGACGGCCACAATGCTTCAGAAATAATTAATATAAACTAGGCCTTATCGGGCCACTGAAAGTGCACACGCTAATAAATACATAGCAGCAGAATAAATATTGATTGCTTGGTGCATGCGGACAATATGTGTCGGATTTGATTTTCACACTTTGTGGGGCCTGCTCTAGCAGTGGCCTCGTGCGAAAACGGAGCACGATGTGAGCCTGCGTTTCAGACGTCCAGGTGAACCATCCCGGTCTTGTCACACTGTGCAGTTTTCCCTGGCTACTTCTTAGTTCTTCATTGCCAATAACAAGGATGGGCAGGAAAAGGGATTATTGTTATTGATCTACCCAAGGGGATCATTAGGCATCACTATCAATCCACAGCTCTGAGCTTCACAGTACCGGCTGGCACAGACGTTACCAATTTGTCCCTATTAGAGAACCCAGTCTCAGGGTGTCTGTTCTGATAGAGGTGGCCTGTGGTCCTGTACAGTAGGAATGCCTGCTAGAGACCTGAGAATCTGAAGCTGTTGGGATCGTTTCTGGGTGACTGAAAGTTTTTGAGCTCTTTAGAATGTTCTGTATTTCTGCAAAAATAAGCTTTTCACACAAGTACATGAAGAGAACATGGGCAAATGAGATCAAATTAGACTGGATTAGATCGAATCGGAATGGATCAATATTACATGAGTGGAAAAAGTATGGAAATCTCTGGGATCAGCAGGTAGTTTTAAGGTGTAGTCAAAATCGGGGGGTTTCAATGGGAGGACAATCAGTTGTGTGTGGACACCCTGTAGGGTCTACCAAAATACACTATTTGCAACACGTTTGTGGAAGTGTGTACTGGCTTGAACAAAGGAGATTTCTGGACGCCTCAGAAAAAGAAGTGTTCATGTTGTCGACCAGCATGTTTACAAAAGTGTATCTAAAGAGTTTGGACTCCACAAATCCACAGTCAAACGGAGATCACAGTGGAACCCAGGGTAACGTCTAAGCAACTGAAGGCCCCTTATGTTGACTTCTATGTCTATATCTCTATCGTAAGGTAGACAGCAATGATGTGCAACCCCGATGTAAGAAGAAAGCCATTACTCTAAAAATAATTACTGCTTTCCATCTCACATGGACAAGCCCGGACTAAATGAAAAGCATCATGTCTGTGAAATACCTAGTGTAAGAACCTTGTCCAATCCGTTAAACATGGCGGTAGTATTTTGGTCCGGGCCTGTTTTGGTTCATCTGGGTCGGGATGGCTTGGACATGAACATGAACAATTCATGAACAATAATTTATGAATTACAGTATACCAGCAAAGTCTAAAGAAAAATGTCAGGAAATCATTCCATGAACTGAATCTCAAGACAATGTGGGTCATGCAGCAAGACAACGACCCTGAACATACAAGTCACTCTATTATAGAATAGAGCGAAGTGAGCAGTTCGCATTTGGAAGTCCACCAGATTTCTAGAACTGAAACTTCCTCCAAGCTGAACGAACTCACACTTTTCTATATTAATACATACCATATACACATTTAATCACTAATAAAATATCGCCTGTTTTTTGTGAGCGGTGTATAACAGTTATGTTATATGGAAAATAATTGTTGAGAGTAGTAAAAATTGTACGTTTAGTTCTGTCTGTTTTGGGCTTTACATGTTCTCCCCTTGTCAGTGTACATCTGCCGTCAGCATTGCCATGCTAATTATGTGATTTGTACTGGAAAATGGGACTGTGGTGTGGTAAGGTACCGTGCTGTAGAGCAAAAGGTCTAAGGTTCCTTCAGACTGCACAAGACACACACCTCACATAGTTATTTACTCTCCACAAATACATGGATTATACTGTATCAGATTTTACCAGTTGTAAGTCATTTTGGATAACGGAATCTGCTAAATGACTAAATGTAAAACATGGTATTCAGTTAGAGAAAAGTGTATTATTTTGTAAGCGTATGGGGTGTATGTAAGTCTTTAAACACCATTTAGATTTGTTGTTTTAACAATAATGACCATATATAAGATATTGCTGACGACTGTCAACTCTCCATAATATTGTTTGATCAAAAAATACAATTCTCCATAATACACTTTTCCATCGATCTTCATTCCAAGTGTAAACATTGTATGAACATAAAGGTTGGAAAATAACCAGTATTAACCAGGTTTGATTCAAATTATTGTACCGGTAACACTTATTACAACTATTATTACATGTTGCATATATATCACCATTCTTTAATTTCTAGAAACGGATCAAATAAACCATATTACAGCTTGCTGTTTTTAATTTTAGATTTATATTTTATATTTACAACAATTAAAAGAATGATTTAAAAGAATTAAATGAAAATAAAATTAAGCAATAATACATAGACTGAATCCAGAAGCACTTAAGCTGCCAGTATATGTAAATCTTCAATCTGTTCGTTCTTGAATGTGGTCATTTCTTATCTGAAGAAAATAACAAAAGCTAGATTTACCAAAATGTTTCATTTTATAAGCTGCCCGTGCTTTAGATAAGGGTTACATGACCAGACATGCATGTTGTTTTCTCACACATGCTTTCTACATTTAAAGGGAAATATGTGGGGAAACCATCCTGTTTTAACACAAACTTGTTACGTAATTATTTTATTTGTGACCGTATGTGCACCTTTCACCTGCAGGTGCCTTCAGTATTACGGACTTAAGTGGTTAAACTAGAAAAGATTTCTCACAGAACGAGTACTTGTTAAAGAAAAACAAAATTCTTACTAGTTTCCTTATAGTTCCCTTTTCTTCCAGTTACACAATTACAGATTAAAGACTAGTATGACCTAAAGGACCCGTCATCTCTAGTAGTAATAACAGCTGTGTCTGCTTAACCCTATGCATTTACTACTATGTCAAAAGTGAGTGGAGACTCAAAGAAACACACTTCTGGCTCCACTTTGTGAAGCAGCTCTTAAGGCAATCAAAGAGTGTTTGGCCTTCCAGCTCAATAGCATTTGAAAAGGCGATAGTGAAAAAAATACATGTCAATAGATTTATCCCTTGTATCCACAGAATCTTGGTACGATATGATGGAATGAAACCTACCTTATCAAGCTACCTACTTTATTGACTGGCACTGACTGGAGGTGCGAGTCTGTGTATGTACAGTGCATGTGTGCGCACACTGTGTCTAAATGGGATTTACAGAGATGCCTGTTTTCCCATGACCCTTGACCCAAGGGTGACCACTCTTGACTAGTACAGGCTACAGATACTGCATCCACATGCACTGCTGTCCAATCAGTGATATCACCATACGGAAATGTCACACCCTGTGACGTGAATAAACGTTATTTTGGTGTTTTCTCGGTTTGAGCTTTTTACAATTTTAATGCGCTCAGAATAAGGAACAGGGGATTAGGTGATACTGTTGCAGTCTCTCTTAATGGTGGGTCTGTCCAAAATCGGAGCCTTTCCCATAATTAAAACAATGTGGACCTGTGCCTTATTCAACCTGGCTGAAAAGTAATATCCAAGCTTTTCAATAACAGCCCTGTCACACTCACCGATCTCGATGAGCCATTGCTGTAACACATTCCCCAGAGAATTACTTTAAGCCGGCCATTTTCTTTCACCTAATCAAATGCGCCCCACTCCAAAGCCACAAAAAAGGAAAAGGCAAAAAAAAAACAAAGGGCTGAAGAATGCACACACACACGCCTCAGTTTGTAACTCATGGATGAGGTAGTTAGATGTCGAGCACAAGGTTTAAAGCGTGTATGAGGAACACTGAGATTAACCGATACAGCCAATCGGTTTGTAAAGGTTATTGCTTCTCTTACTCCATGTCTGGAAAAGCATTGTCCAACAGAGGGCAGTCTGCACTGCCCAGTATTGTATTGTCTGATGTGCATACACACAAATCCTTACTTATTCTTGGTTACCCACACAAAGGTGACACATGGCAATGGATTTTGTTCCGTTTCTGCCATGCGGGCTTCAGTAACCATGAATCGGTCGCTCTGTTTGCATTATGGAACAAATGAAGTGTATGCTACAGACTCTCACTGGTTACTTTATTAATTATATCTCCTTGTTTCTACAATAATTGGCCCATTTGATCAGTTCCACTTACCATCTAGGTTCACTTTGTAGTTCTGAGATTCCAGACTTCAGGCCATATTTTTATGCATACTGATAGCCCCCTTCAATTCCAGGGCAGAGCAGCCTGGGTCCTTTGTGTGTGGAGTGTTCATGTTCTCCCTGTTTCTGGGTTGGTTTACTCCGGGTACTCCAGTTTCCTCCAACAGTTCAAAGACATGCGTGTTAGGTTACCAGATGTTAGGTTAGTGTGTGTGTGTGTGTGTGTGTGTGTGTGTGTGTGTGTGTGTGTGTGTATATATATATATATATATATATATATATA
>JAUZST010006450.1:0-14856 GCA_034779995.1 Parotocinclus haroldoi
CACACACACACACACACACACACACACACACACACACACACACACACACACACATGTGTATATATATATAATTTGTTTTCATCAACCACTGACACACATTCACTTGTGCTGACTCGTACTGTCTTGTAGCCTCCATCATGAACCACTTCTCATACACGTACACACACTATGCTGGTACATTTGCGTGCATGGCAGAGTCATACTCAGAGTTTCCCACGTCTTATAGATGGCCGATACGGAAGTGAGAAACCACCACAGCATCAACACTGAGACACTTCCATCTGTTGCACATACCTCACTGCAGCCTCACCTTACACGTATACACTTCATACACAGATACACACACACATACCCTTGCAACTATGCACACAGAGATGCAAACATGCATCCATATGCACATTCACATGCATAAACCCCATGCAAATGTAAAAACATGCAATCACATGCAAATGTTCTTGCGCACAGCCACAACCAACATAAATGTATAAATGTATAGTCACTCAATCCTCAGACATTTTGAGTAAAACATAGGTATTGCATATTAGAGACCTTGATACCATCACCATATCGAGAGTAATGTTGGCCATTTAACTTGTACTTAAATAAATGGTTGTTTATGCATGCAAAGTGCCCAGTGGCCTAATGGATAAGTCGTCTGCCTTCGGATCAGAAGATTGCAGGTTTGAGTCCTGTCTGGATCGAGGTTCTCTGTACACTGGAGAATCTTTGTCTTTAATTGAAAAGAAACATTCTGTGTTTATTACAAATCCCTTAATTTGTGGGACTGTGGTAGCCTAGCGGTTAAGGTACTGGACTCTGGACCATAGTCCAGGGTTCAAATTCCACCTCTGCCAAGCTGCCACAGTTGGGTCTCTGAGCAAGGACCTTAACCCACAAATTGTTCTGATTGTAAGACTGTACTAATTGTAAGTTGCCCTGGATAAGGGCGTCTGCTAAATGCTGGAAGTGTAAATGTATCGCTCCAAAGTAGTGTTTAGCTAAACTGGAAGGCAAGCTAATTTAGTAAGCCAATTCTTTTACTTCTCTCATTATTTTAACACTGCTTATCCTGGTCAGGTTCATGCTGGATTCTAGAAGTTTACTGGGCAGAAATATAGTACCTTACAGAGTGTCCTTCCCTGTGCGCTAGTTGACTCTTGGAGTGCTGAGAGACTCTCTGTCCAGCTTCTACACAAACATGAGGAGGACCTTCTCATTGTTAGTGTTAGTGCTAAGCAACAAACCGCCATACCATCCACCCAGAGTGAATTCCTAAAATGTTCTTTTATGATGCCACAAGGGATTTTTTTCATTGTCTCAGCAGCAAGAGGGAGAACAAAATATACAATAAGTTATCACAGAGATGTCTATACAAGTGGACTTAGAACAACAGAATATTACAAAGGACATAATTACTGATGCTATCAGCATCCACTGCTCATAAACATTTAAGGGATAAATATGAAGTTACTGATAAGTATTTGAATTAAACGAGAACCATATTTCATTAAACAAGACAATCAGAAAAGCAAATGATTAGTCAAAGAAAGTTGTTCTATTATGCAAATGTGATGCAAACACAATTATCATGATTGAGTAGCAAGTGACATATTCATGGGGGTGAACAGAAGCATGTTCAACTTGAGAGTGCCACACATTGATTGTTCAGTAGGGTTCAGTAGAGTTTGCACATTATTGCAACAAGTAGAGGGGTGTAAATAAAAATAGCAATTGTTTAAAGTGAAGAAGGAGAGTGTTTGGTGCTCTGCTTGAAACAGTGCAGATTGTAAGGTCTTACAGCAGCAAGGAAAAAGGAGCTGTGGCATCTCTGCTTTGACCCCTGAGATGGAGGAGGCTGTTACTGAAGGAGCTGCCCAGTGCAGCGACCATCTCCTGCAGTGAGTGACAAGAGTTATTCATTAAGGGTGACAGATTGGCCATCATCCTTTCCCCAACTGCCTCCACTGTATTCACTGTACCCAGGACAGAACTCACTTCCTTGATTAGTCTCTCCATCTATAACACTACCTCAGCAGACAACTCCATGGGTAATGCCACCAACAGGTCATAGAAAGAATTTAGGAGTGCACCTTATATTCCAAAAGACTTGAGCCTCCTCAGCAGAAGAAATCTGCTCTGACCTTTCTTGTATAGTGCACGTGTGTTGTTAGTCCAGTCCACTTTATTATTCAAGTGCATAGCCTGGTACTTATAAGTGTTGACAATATCGACATCCATAGCCTGGCTTTACACGTATTGGTCTGGAGGCAGTTCCTTTGACAGCAGTCCACTTGCAATTTTCACCAAAAAAAGATGTAGCCAACAAAAGCAGAGTCATCAGTGTTTCTGAAGGAGGCAGGATGTTGCATTATAGGTGAAGTCTGCAGTGAAAAGGGTAAGGAGGAATTGGGAGCCCCTGTGTGTCAGAAACACACAGTCCTTAAGCCACACATACTGGGATCTGTTTATACGATAGTCCAAAGACCCTGTGGTGATGTGGACTCTCCATCTTGCTGTTCGGGAGAGTGTGCTGAATGCTGATAAAAGCACTAGACAGATGAAAGAACATGCTTCTCACAGTGCTTCCTGCCCTTTCAAGATGAGAGAGGAATAATTGAGAAGATAAATGATTACGTAATCCACCCTGATGCCTAGATGCAGTGGATTCATTGCTGCTTCTACCAGTATGTGAAGACAGATGAGCCATTCATAACTTTCCATTGCCTTTATCAGGTGAGAGGTTAGTGCCACTGATGTGTAGCCATTTAAATCAAAATGGCTATGGTATGGAAATGGTATGGAAACTTCACAAACTGTCTTCCACAGGAGCGGCACTCTCCTCTGTTTCAGGTTTAAGTTGAAGATTAACTATCCTGGAATATCCCATACAGCTGGTCTACTCAAGGCCTCAGAAGACCAGGGTCGATTCTGTCCACACCTTCTGCCTTTCTGCTTTCATCTTACTAAGTTCCTTCTTCATTAGTCATCTGGTAAGGACAAAGGACAGCAGCATTGTGCTTGGTGTTTGAGAGCATTGAGAGCAAATGAAAACAGGACTGAGTGTTAAGTGTCGAGATATTACTGAGAATACAAAATTATTTATGTGATGACATCACTTTGGGCAGGTACGCCAATTTAGTAATGTTGGAAACAAATATGACAAGTCCATTTGTCTAAGGTCTACCGTTTTGCTCCTAAGCATGGAATAAATTTTTTTTACATTTTAATCTGGCTTCTCAACTGCAAAATCACTGGAAAATGCATGAATAGGCAAGAAATCAAGAACATCAAGAACTTTGTGCCCAAACAAACTGATACAAGAACAGGTTTTTCCAATCGGCCACCAAACCTGTACTGGTCACGAGCTTTAAAGGAGACATATTATGTAACAGTTACTTACTCACTTTGGAAATTGTAAATGCCTACCAACCTACAAACTGTCAAATCTGACAATCCAGTCAAGTTTTCAAAGCAATCAAAACCCATTCAGATTCAGGTTGTCTTTCACAAACTAGCTAATTAGAATTTAAAGCAAAAGCTGTTTTTTAACTGTACGTCACACATTGAAAAAAAAATAATGGAAAGCAGCTTGCTGGTTTTTGTGTGAGACTGAACCAGTATGAACAAGAATTGCACTGTGGAATTATGAATGTTTTTAATAATAAATGTAATTGTTTATCACTGATGTATTTAATCAAATTGATTTTTTTTGCTGTTTTAAAAAGGTAGTAAGCCACTGGGGTGTGTTAGAGTGACAGTATTTCAGGCATGAAACAACTGTCACCCCTGCTTCCTAACAGGAAGACTGTAATTTACTACTTCTCAAAACTTTGTTTTAACATTAACACTTAAATAGGTACTTAAAAGACTATAATGTTGATTATAAGTCTGGCAAAGAATGTTGGGGGACATGCAAATGAACACAAAAAGTAGACGTCGTCTCTCCCAATAACACAAACAACAGTTATAGTTATAGTTGTTAATTAATGTTTTTTTTTTTGCTAAGACTTAACTGGACACAAATAAAAATAAAGGTTATATAGGTTTATATAAAATCTAGCTTTAAATGTTGTGCACGTTAAAGTAAATGTTATTTATGGTGAGGTCATATTTATAGGTCAGGATAACAATGCAGTGAGTCTTATTGCAGAAAAATGGCATAGGGTATGTGTTGAGGAGAGAAGGTACAGCTAATCTCTGATCATAATTAAAGAAACATAGCATGCTTGGAAAGCAGAAGAGATTTCTAACAGATTCAGTTGCAATAATGGCAGAAAGTTAACCACCGCTTTCTAAGTCTCTGTTAGTTTCAAGTTTCATACCTGACTCCACATTCTTACTTCCTATTTCACAGAGAAAACTGTTACAAACACACAAAAAAAGATGACACATGACACATTAATTCAACGCAAGATGATTTGGTGCTGTTTTTATACTAGCACTGTAATATTCTAGGAAACTACATGTGTATCACACACAATGTCCATCATAGTTTTGCAGAATGGTGTTATTTCAATATGTTTCTATAAAGTATATTAAAACTAACAGTGAATTCCATGACCTGGTGTAATAATTTATTTATTAGTAAGTGCAGTAATATGTGTAACGCTTTGTGAAGAATGGCAGAGACACACGCAGCAAAACAGTTGTAGGCAGGACCTTTATTGAAAAAACGTCAGGTAAAAATGAGGTAAAAAAAAGTCTAAGGGTTGAGGCGAAAGGTGTAGTCGAGGGATGGAAAGTGGTCGAAACAACAGCAAATAGCAAATTTGCAGAAAACACGAACCTGAATAGGTACAAGGTAGGGACCAAGTGACTTAGCAACTAAAGAGTGTGAGGGGAGTATAGAGAATAATGTGAATAATGAGAATGAAATGAGTCCCAGGTGTGTGTAATGAATGCGTGATCAGAATTCAGTTGACAGTGCGCATGTGATAAGATGGGTTTGGTGGATGGAACTGCCTGTGGGTGTGGCAATATGCATATTCTATTTTTAGTGTATATATAGAGAGATTCTAATAATGATGCTAGATGTTTAAATAACTAAACAAATTTAACAACTGTCACAAAAAAGTGTATTTTCCTTTTTAAAAGTTAATAGCTAAGAACAAAATGCCATATAATTATTTAATCAGATTAAAATTCATTCGTCTATTCATTTTCTTGATTATATATTTTTAAATACAAATATATGTAATGTAATGTAATGTAATGTAATGTAAATACATTTCACAATCCACAATACTGTGCACCTTGTAACTTATAGCTAAATGTAAATATAAACAGCAGGCCCTAAAGCTTATGTCTCAATAGCCTGCTGAAGTAACAGTTACCTGTTCGTCTGTGTTTTGTAGATTTGTACAAGTAAGCAGACAAAGTAACAAAATTAATATATGAGAGTGAATAATGAGCTTTAAATCTTTCATGTATATACACACTTAGGTAATGAAACTGAAATGTTTACAAAAAAAAATAACTAGATTTGCATTTCCTGAAGGAACTACCAAACTACTGCTTGAAATGTGGCAAAAGGGGAGAACAAGGCTTGTGTCTCAAAACATTTGACTATATACAAGGGCATGTCCCAAGACTTTCGGTTGCTATGGCATTGTTAGATGGTTGCTATGGTGTTGCTAGGTAGTTTCTATGGTATTTCATGTGGTTGTTATGGCATTTCTAGGTGCTTATATTGGTATTGCTATGTAGTTGCTAGGTGGTTGCGATTGTATCCCAGGTGGTTGCTATGATGTTGCTTTGTGGTTGCTATGGTGTTGTTATGTGGTTGCTATAGCATGTCCACATAATTTTAGGCATGTACAGGGGCGCGGGCCAATAATTTTGGCCTTGTCCGTAGGTCGGTTCGTATACTTTTATATGTTAATGTAGTAGAAGATGTAATAGCAGGTCACTAAGTTTTACAGATGCTGTGTTGATGTAATCAATTTCAGTTGCATTTTTGTCAGTTGAAATTTGAACCTAAACATTCCGGCCATGTGTTTCTATAGGAGATAGAATAGAAATTGTTGAATAATAAAGGGAATAAGAATAAATTTGAGAGAGAACAATACACAGTGCACTAAATAATAATAATAATAATAATAATAATAATAATAATAATAATAATAATAATAATTGGGTGGAGATAGCTGTGTTGCCTTACAGCTCCAGAGATCTGCCGTGTGGAGGTTGCTTGTTCTCCCCATCTTGTGACTCTTTCTAAGTACTAAAGACACAAGCATTAAAGTCTCAGCACACTGTGAGTGTCAGTGTCAAACACAGAAAGAACAAAGATGGTGGCTAAAATGTTACTTCCTGAAATCTGAGGCACCGGTTTGAGTTAGACTGCCCAGCGCATTTCACAAAACCCGATGGCAGTTCTACAACCTGATATCATGCAATTCGTAATGTAATATATTGCACCATATGTAAAGATAAATATAATATCAAACAAATACATTTTAGAATAGAATAAAAATGACTTTTATTATTATTTTATTTTTATTTATTCTGTACATTTATTTATTATTATTTTATTATACTTTTGCACTTATTCAGTCTGTGCTAGTAGAATATCTCCAGTGTCAAATTCCTTGTAAGTGAATTCTTTATAGGGCAATAAAAATCGTTTTGATTCTGACAACTTTAAAAAATGGAAAAGAAAACTTAATGCAAATAAATTTAAAAAATTAATTATTAATGCAATACAATGCTATAGACATCATTTTCTTTGACAAGCATGCCAAACTTCCTTAGTATTTAAATCCATTATTTATATAACATGTTTTGCAATACTAAAAACATGTAAATGACCTTCATTAAGTCTGTCATGACCTTCATAGGTCTTTTATATAACGTATCACCCATATTTAACAATGACAACATAATCTTCTGCTAAGCCTCTTACCCCACTCTCTCATGAATGCTCTCTCTTGATTTGAGACAGGTCGACAGGTTCATCAGCAGGTTGGCGGCATTGCTGACTCAAATCGAGCTCTACTAAAATCAAGCCTGTTCGTGAGTTTCACACTCACATACCCGCCTCCTCAAAACCAAAGTGTTGCACTGACTAAAGTCAACTAATGAAGCCCACGCACACAAACATAAAACAACCACACAGACACAGACGTAGACATAGACACACACACACACACACACGCACTTTGTAACCATCAGCCAGGAGCCCGTTTAATCATGTGATTGCTGTGTTCCCTTTCAGTACTCAGACATGGTATTAGGAGAATAGCAGGGGCGTTCCGACACCTCAGCAATTACACAGCAGAATACATACGTATGTCAGTCTTATGTGCTCTGAGAATCTGCCTTGGTCAGTGCAGGTTATAAGAAGTGCTGGCATACAGGGGTTATAACTGATGCCTGATTGCTGGGAAGGTATAATTATACTTCAGTGTCATACCAGGGCAGACACATCTATCTGTCTCTAACATTATGATTCATGCACTAATTGGTTCAAACGGAGAGGGAGGAACAAACACATAGACACTTACACATTCTCAAAATGTCTGATTATACCTAGTTGCTAGAAAGCTGCTACTCCTGCGGTGACAACAATACCTGTATGAACACGAACAAATAAGAAAAGGCACTCAGAGCCAAGCTGCATCAAGCAAAACTACTCACAGACATGCATACAGCTGATACAATTTTAGAATTCAAACAAATGTGGGATATGGAAGATGCAAATGTGAAATTTTAATCTTGGTTTATAGTCCAGAAATGCAGCAATCGATTGGTCGGTGAGTTTTCAGTGTGATCAGCTGTGACCAGTGTTCGGCCGATCAGTCTCATATAACCGATTCTGTGCTGGACAGAATCAGCAATGTCTGAAATGTGCATTGCTTACATTAATTCAAAACTGAATTCTCCTTTAAACAAGAGTTCTACCTTTAGACTGTGCGTTTGTTTATGAGACAGACCAGCACTGACGCAACGTGATGACAGGGTTAGATTTCAGTTGTGCTTCAACGCTACTACTGAGTACTTAGTACACAGTCTCTTCCTATATAGCACAGTACTAGTAAGGGAGCAATGATATTTTGGTTACAGCCATGAGTATTCTTGACAGTGCTGTTTGCAATGTGCATGCTCTGAACAATGAATTTAATAAGGCATTTCAAACAGCATCATCTCACTGAAGAGGTAGAATTGAACAAAGCTAAGAGTGCAAATCCAGACACAAGTCAGCAGCTGCTGCTATTTCTCTTTAGCAGGTTTACATTAAAAGAAACATGGAAAAATGTATCATGTGCTGTAATTTATCACTCTTAGACCAAATAAATCAGAATTGGATAGTCATTTGAATCAGCCAAGAAAATTGCAGTTGGTGCATTTCTATCTTATACCTTAACTGTTCAGTCGAAACTGTTGGTGGAATATAGTCAGTTCAAAAGTGACACTTCAAAAACTGCCTTTAAAAACTCCAGCAGCACAGCTATGTCTGATCCATTTGTATTAACGCAACACCGCACACCAAATGATCCAGCACTCATATAGTCCCTAATATGTGGTTAGACATAACTACTGAACTACAACATGCACCTACATCATAAGATCAGCTGATAAAATGGGTCGGGTTGATTGGTATATCAAGGCAAAGTTGTTGCACAACACATGCCAGAAAAATAAAACAGCTTAATTTTATATATGTATATTGGAATAACAGTAAATGTAAATAAAAACATCTTACTTTACAAGTATTTAGGAAAACAAAATCAACTAAAGTCTACTTTAATACTAGTAAAGCCAGGCCATTTTGGCCTACCTACACCATACAAGACCTTTATTTACAAGCAGATGTACAGTATTAAACAGCTCCATGTCGTGCTTTAGTGTCTTCGTTTAAAGTTTATAATACTTTATCAACTCTGAAACTGGGCATCTCCTAAATAATATAAATGTACACATATTCCAGCATAATATTAATCTGCCCCCTGACATTAAAGACATTACATTTAAGCAGTTCACCTGCTTATGAAAGGCTTATGTATCTCGTCAACTTCTCATCCCCTTCAGTCAGGTGTGTTGGAGTAGGTGATTTATTAACTAGTGGTGAGAGACTAAACTGTGTTTAGGTGTGTTCTCACCTCTCCAGGTGGAGCTGCTGGGCTGCTCTGAGTTCCTCAATTTGAGCATGTGAGTGCTTCAGTTGTTCTTTTGCATCTTTTCCTCTTCTTGCAGTTCCTCGCTCTGTTTCCAGCTGTTTCTCCACCTCCATCAGGCGATCCTGCAACCGCTGGAACTCATGCAGAATCAGGTAGCTTACGCCACAGTAACAACAGGTTGTCTCTGCTTGCTCCATCTGAACACATAGGTGGTTGTAAACGTGAAGACGGTGCAGTTATAAAAAGCAGCTACCTATGTCTAGACATCATTTATGGGCATAATTTGCACTCCAGACATAAGCTGTTCTCTTATTAAAACAGAGGCCATGTCATGTGTCTATATGCCAGATTTTGTGAGCACTACTGCCTTAGCAAACATAACTCTCAAAACTCATCTTGCCTGAGGTAGGACTATAACTAGAGTGGTTTAGTTTGTATGGCACTGGTTGCCAGTCTGATATCACACCTGACCATATCCCATAAAGTGAGGGGTGTCTGTCAGTTTCAAGTAGCATAGTGAGACAACCCTACCGTATAGTCATAGAGGTCTATAAGAAGTGGCAAGAATCCCACAGTGTATTGTGGATAAAATATTAAACTGATCAGCAGGGATTGCCAGCATGTTTAACAGCTTGCGAATAAAATTCAGTTCACTTATAAGCAAGAAATGCTTCCAGCAGTGGTCAAGTGGCTGTTTCCATACTAAGGCACAATAATTTCTGCTTTATCCTCATTAAGTTAATGAGGATAACTAATGAGGATAACCCCCCTTACTAGAATTTATGTTACACATTGTTACTCATACAAAACATCCAGTTCTTAATGAAAAGAAAACTAAATCAACAAATTACCATTGCAGTGGCATATATTAAATCTTTACTGGGTAATTTTACTGGGTCGATTAAATTGATGCACCCCCCATGCAATATATTTCAAATGCATTTAAATTACATTACAATTACAATTCAGCATTCATTCTAAGGTGATTGAGGAAGGAAATGGACATCTAGTTTGCAAAACTGCTAAACTAAAAGCTTTATGCCTTTTTTAGACATATTAGCATTTTATCTTCAGAACAACATTAAAGAAACTTGGTCCAAATATAACTTGTCTGATTTACTTCATTTGTGGTAAACGATGCAATGTTTCAGTCAGTGTGCAGTTTCGCTCTGTCAGAGTTTCACTTTCAGGCATAGTTCTGTACGAATAAATTCAGACTGAACCCAAGAACCTCCCTAGCCACATTACACAGTGACATTATTATGAAAGCATTTGCTAGAAAATCTCTAATAATAATATATAACATAACACATTTTAATAACAGATGTTTGTGCAAAACACTTCTGAATACATTCAGTTTATGCTCTTGTATCTTTATATTGAAAGGATTATGTCTGTACAGTCAATTTTCTTGCTTCTGCTTAAAACTAGGCACTATTTGCATGTCAAAAACATGTCCAGTCATTTCTCTGCTGTCCCTTGGTGACGCTTTTATCCACACTACTTTTTATGACTTCAAACAGAACTTTTATTTAAAATAGT
Source organism: Parotocinclus haroldoi (assembly GCA_034779995.1). Lineage (NCBI taxonomy): Eukaryota > Metazoa > Chordata > Actinopteri > Siluriformes > Loricariidae > Parotocinclus > Parotocinclus haroldoi. The sequence goes on from JAUZST010006450.1 coordinate 10,662, forward strand.
TCTTTTGTTACGCTTTTGTTTCAAATGCAGTAGGACGTTGGTACAGTTGGTACGAAAAGTATACAGACCCCTTTAAATGTATCACTCTTTGTTTCATTGCAGGCATTTACTAAAATTTTAAAAAATAATCATTTTATTTCTCATTAATCACACTCATCCCAAAAAGACATGTAGAAAAAAGACATGTAGAATTTTTGTAAATTTATTAAAAAAGTAAAACTGAAATATCACATGGTCATAAGTATTCAGACCCTTTGCTGTGACACACATTTAAATCACAAGCTGTCCATTTCTTGTTATCCTTCTTGAGATGGTTCTACTCCTTCATTGGAGTCCAGCTGTGTTTAATTGGTTTAATTGAACCGATTGGACATGATTAGGAAAGGCACACACCTGTCTATATAAGATCTCACAGCTCACAGTGCATGTCAATGCCTCTCCTCAGTGCAAGACATGAAAGCCCTATAGAGTTTGCCAAGAAACACATGAAAGATTCCCAGACTATGAGAAATAAGATTCTATGGTTTGATGAGACAAAGATTGAACTTTTTGGCGTTAATTCTAAGCGGTATGTGTGGAGAAAACCAAGTACTGCTCATCACCTGCCCTATACAATCCCAACAGTGAAACCCGATGGTGGCAGCATCATGCTATTCGGATGTTTTCAGCTGCAGGGACAGGCCAACTGATTACAACTGAAGAAAAGATGAATGAGCCAAGTACAGACAAATCCTGAAAGAAAACCTATTTCAGAGAGCTCAGGACCTCAGACTGGGCCAAAGGATCACCTGCCAACAAGGTCCCTAAGCACTCAGCTAAAATAACAAAGGAGTGGCTTCTGAACAACTCTGTGACCATTCTTGACTGGCCCAGGCAGAGCCCTGACCTAAACCCAATTGAGCATCTCTGTAGAGACCTGAAAATGGCTGTCTACCAACGTTCACCATCCAACCTGACAGAACTGGAGCAGATCTGCAAAAAAGATTGGCAGAGAATCCCCAAACCAAGGTGTGAAAAAGTTGTTGCATCATTCCCAATAAGACTCATGTCTGTACTAGCTCAAAAAGGAGCTTCTATTAACTACTGAGCAAAGGGTCTGAATATTTAAGACCATGTGATATTTCAGTTTTTCTTTTTTAATACATTTGCAAAAAATGTTTTAGCAAATGGCTGCAATGAAACAAAGAGTGATAAATTTAAAGGGTTATGAATACATTCCATACCCACTGTATATATACAGTAGTATATGCAATATTTACTGATAAATAAGTATCCTGGAACAAAATTCCTTTGAGTAGCAGAGAAATTCTCAAACTTTATTTGCATTCAGCATGGTAAATGCACAACATGCTGCTATTTTGGGACAAACTCTTTGTTAATCAGTATTATAGTAACATGGTTCAAAGATTATTTAAACTGAATCTTTATTGGAATATTCTGAAATGAGCATTGTGCATTTTATGCTGGAATTGTTTAATTCTTAATATACTTAAATGGCATTACTAAGTTTTCCAAGGTGAATGGGTGATGAACTAAGTATGCAGTCTGCATTATGCTAAACTGGAAGCTGTATGCCTTTTTAGCCACATAGTGTTCTTGAGACCAAATATAAGTCACCTGATGACTTCATTTGTGGTAAATGGGTCCATTTTTAATGTCTTGTTCCAGTCAGTCCGCAGTTTCACTCTGTCAGCAGTTTCACTTTATGTACAAAGGAATCCAGACTGAACCCCTGAACCTCTCTCATAATATTACACAGTGACATTATCATGAAAGGCGTTTAGCCTTATGAGAAATGTATAATTAAAGAGAACTGAAGACCTATCATTATTGAATGATTCTTTAATACTAACTCAAGAGCCCATGGGAGCAGCTTAAAGCACATTAATAGTGCTCTGTTTCAGTGATGCAGACAGCATGGACAAAGTCATGTATTTCAGATATGATATGTCATCATTTATCATCAATGGATTTTTGTGCAGTTTGGCAGTTAATAAAACATTTCTGATCACAGCCAGTTTATGTTCAGGGTGTTTATATTAATTATGCTTGAGTTAATCACACATCAGTGAAGTTCATGTGAGAACCTCTCTATGGATAAAATGGCTTAAAATTTTGTTGAAATTTAACAGCTGATATGCAGGACCTGAGCAACAGAAATGTTTTCCAAAAAGAGATGTGACATGCTAGATCATTTTCCTTAAAAAATGACCACGGACCAATGTATCCACTTCTTTTACTTGCATGTCATATTTATGCAGAAATATAGTAACGTGTATGTGCTGTATCTCCTTACAGAGTTCAGATTCTAAGTCAGTGTGTAAGTTAATATTTAAATATTTAAAATAAACAGTAGTGGACGTAGGGCTGTGTGATATGACCAAAATATCATTTCACAATAAAGCACATTTACTGTTAATTCGGTGAATATTTCTAAAAATAAAATGTCCACATAAAAGGCCTATCCTGTTCAGCATTTATGTTAATGGGAAGTGTTAAATTGCAAAAGAAAGATGGCAGACACTGTTGGATTATGCCTGGCACTGTGCTTTTACTTTAGGTTTAACCTCTTTGCCTTTCTCCGCTTTGTCAAACACTAAATATTCATTGTGGTAAATTAAATCAGGTTTTTATTGTCTTATTAAATGTGTTGTTTCTAATAGTTTTGAAGCTGTTGCCCTGTCTGTATTGCAAACTGCACACTGTGAAAAACTGTGTGTTTAAGAGTTAGCCATGTCCAAAAAAAACAGAGAGTATGTAGTTGACTAAGCAGCACTCACAACAAAACTGAAACGTAATACTCCCTCGTCGGGCATTAGTAGTGATCTCAAAAACAAACCAGCACGTGATTGAGGTATTTATGCTCTTTAGGCTACACATATAAACTGAATGCTGAATTAAAGTTATTAATTCAGTTATTAATAGCACTGTGCTGTTCATGTGTGGCTGTGTTTGTCCATGTAATTACTATACATTTTAATCACATTTTAATAATATATTTTTAATTAATACATTAAAATTGTAATTGTGCACATTTGTGAAGTTTCAGTTCTTGACCTTAAATTAGGGATAATTGTGCATAACTTACATGAATAATTCTAGATTAACATTAAAAGATAATTGCAATAACTGCTAATGCTCAGAATGAAACATCAGGTTTCATCACCAAACAGGTCTAGGGACAAATTAGAAAAGAACTCAGTCATGCAGAGGACCTAGAAAAGCTCAACTCATTCCATTCCATTCCTTTTTTGTTTTGTGTGCATACCATAAGAACACTGTGTCGCTGAAGTGAGCCACGTGAATTTTGCCTATATGGCTCAATCAAAATCCTTTGTACACATAAGAACGTATACAGACGCTCACTGTCAAACTATAAATAGTAGACATGTCTGGTAAAATTCTAATTTTCTTAGTTGAGAATAGAATTAACAAATAGTTCTAGGTAATTACAAAGTATGTCTTTTTTATGTCTTCAATATTGTTATTGTCATTCATGCTGTTCAGGAAGTAACACTTTGCAGACTCTTAAAAGGATCATTCACTGCCATTCCAACCTCATCCTCCCCCAGTCCCTCCCCTGCCGTCTGCTTCCATCAAATCCCACTGTAAAACTGGGTCACTGTCACATGCACGCGAATCTAAATACCTTTCAAAATTACTGCTCTACCTCCAACTCCTACCCTACAGTCTATCTATAGACTACCAGTTTAGCCATCTAAACATGTTAATTCTATATTGATTATAGGAAGACTAGAATAGAATAGATATGTAGTTATCTATAAATATATACCTGATGTTTGCCTGATTTGATTACCCAACTTCATTACAGACTTGGTTGGAAGATCCTTTTTAGCATGTGTGCTTCCTCCTCACTGATACAGCATATCACGTGATCATTTAAGAAGGAATTAAGCAATTAAGAGATTTATTCATGCCCAAATTGCTTTATGAAGTCATTGAGCAAAGTGTGTGTGTGCGTGTGTGTGTGCATTTCCATATTTATATTACATTGAGGGGACCACATGTAATATAAACACAAGGTCACAAGGATATGATGTTTGATATTATGGAAACCTTTTACATAAATATATTTAATAGTTTACCTAGGTTAAGGTTACATGTGTGTGTGTGTGTGTGTGTGTGTGTGTGTGTGTGTGTGTGTGTGTGTGTGTGTGTGTGTGTGTGTGTGTGT
>JAUZST010006451.1:0-14855 GCA_034779995.1 Parotocinclus haroldoi
ATATATATATATATATATATATATATATATATATATATATATATACACACACACACACACACACACACACACACATACATTCATACACTCAAGTCAGTTTTTAGTGCTAGAGTAAACCCACACAGACACAGGAAGACCCAGGCTTCTCCACCCTGGAATTTACCATAGGATCTGGCACTAGTGTTCAGTACAGCCTTATTTTTGTCTTTTCTAGCTTTTAACTATGAGAAAATGATGATGATGAAGATGATGATGATGATGATGATGATTACATGCTTCAAATGAACCTGGTACATTGTAAAACATAACTAGTTTTTGACAGGTTGCATATAATACTTATTTATTGATTTACTTATTCATTCATCCATTATCTTCTGCTTAATCCACACGGGGGTCTGTCCGCCCGGCAACTCTGGGTGGAAGGGCAGGAACAACCCCAGATTGGGCGCCAAGCCAAACACACAGCTACACATTAAGGGCCACTTTAGAGACACCAATTAACCTAACACGCATGTATTTGGACTGTAAAATGGCACTGCATCCTGAAATTAAGCCCAGGACCTTCTTGCTGTGAGGCAGTGGTGCTACCCACCGAGCCACCATGCTGCCTATTTATTTATTTAGTTAATGTTGAAACCCTGCCTTTCTGGGGAGGACCCCAGAGGACACTGGAGACATAAGCAGGCTCTGGATGAGGCCCCTGTTCATTAAACGCTTTTTAGGTAGGGGTTGCTGTTTTAGAGATTCTGGGTGATCCCCTTCCTCAGACACTGGCTTTCTTGTTTGCATGTGATGCCCAACTCAGCCATAAGGCACTTTAGGTGCTTAGGTTCTCGTATTAAACGCTTGTACCATCTAATTGCCAATACTTCTTTCATATTTCTCATAATTACTGTATTTACTGCCTAATAAATGTTCCATATTACCTTTTCTTACCATCATTTTCTAGATAATCAGAAATAAATATATGTTAAAAATATTTAATATTTGAAACCCAAATATAATCTCGGAAAATGCTATTGCTTTTATATATTATAGTATACCTACAAAACCTTCCAGCTGAGGGCAAGAGAATACACAATAAAATAATATTTAACTTCTGTTTATTTCCACAGTTTTTGTAAACTTAGGTAATTTGGGATGTTTTCCTTGCCTCCGTTGCCCCAGGCTTGCTTGCTCAGTTGCTTTTGACCTACATTTTGGTAAAGCTGCCTTGAGCTTCCAGTTTCAGTGAAAAGCGCTATATTAATACATATTACAATTTGATCTCTTGTTGTGAATGCATCCATTACATAATGATAGGTTTTATTTATTTATAAGGTTCACCTTCTTTATTGATCCCCAGGCAACCCTTCAGCTCCAGCAGAGAGATGGACTTGTCATTGTTCAGGTCACAATACTCGGTGAACTTGCGAGCACATCTCTTGGGCTTGGCTTTCTTTTTCACATAACGCTTGAAGGGCTTCATCTCCTTTTTGCTGATGTCATGGCTGCTGTTGTTGTCCAGCTGAGCGAAGTACCAGTGCACCACCCGCTCCTCTAGAGTGTGGTTTGGGTCAGGTTCTGCAAACCTGCACATAAGTGGTGCTGGGTGAGGGCAGGTCAAGCATTACTTAAACATCAATTAAAAATGAAAAGTCGCAGAGGGTTAGGAGTCCATTGAAATGGCCTGGTCTTTCACATTAATTATTCACGAAATGGAGCTGCTCTTCGTCCAAGTCATTATAACAGAAAAAGCACATCCTGCTTAAATTCATAACACACAGCTGAACGTTTCATGTCTTTATAAAACTCTGATTATTCATCACAGTCAAGGGAATCGAAGTAGCTAAAGTCTCTGTTCTTGTGTCCAGAAAAATGCTAAACAAACATGCTGTTAATCAAAGGGAGCCCACAAAGAAAACCACTGCTTCCCAAAAACCACTGCTGCACATTTTAAACTTTTTCGTTGAAAAATGTAATATCAAAATTGTATTTTATAATGCTTCTGGGACAGTGTTTCTGTGGATAGACCATAAATTCACAATAATATTTAAGGAGTAAACAAAGCACAGCCTGATTCATTCAAAATCTCAACCAACTGAAAAACATGGTAGAGGATTATCACGGTTTGGGACAGTTTTGCTGCCTCTGATCTTTGACAACTTAATCTTATAACCCCAAAACGTTTGGGTGTATAGAAAACACAAATAAAAAATGCACTGTTGCTTACAATTATAAATGGACTTTTATTTAACTGTGGACATTATAAATCCACGGGATTACTTTGGCAAAACTTTGTCAAGCTCTACAATGCAAAGTTACATTCACAAATGCCACTTAAAGCTTTACTGTGCTAAAAGGAAGCCTTGTATAATGAAAAAAGAGAAGCACTGACTTTACCTTCACAATGGTCAGAAGCACTGTTTTTGCCCCTTTCTCCATATTTCCCCAACATTTTGGGGAATTTAATAAGTAACGTTAATAAGTAACGTTTTAAAAGTAAAAGTGTTTAAGGGGTTTTAGTCATTGCCCAAGCTGCCACAGTTAAATCTCTGTTGCTTGGAGTTAGTGACTTGCTTGCAGTAAGTCACACTGGACAATTGCATCTACTGAACGCAATAAATGTAAATGGCGGGATGCACGCCAATAAACCTGACAAATCTTTAGCATAATAAGAGTAACAATGCTCTTTTGCGACAAGAAATTTTGTAATAGTATTTGATCAGCAGCTACTAGAAAGGATATTGCTTCTAAAGGAACCAAAAATTAACCTGTGTTCAAGAAAGATTCAAAAGTCCAGTACAGAAACAATGGACATCCAGGATAGTCAAATGACATTTGGGAATGGCATCATAACATTACTTTCTACTATTTAAACATTTAAAGAAACAAAATCCTCCTCACCTCCCACCACCAGAGGGAGGCGGCGAGTTAATAGCCTGTACCATGTCCGTTGTGAGGGCATCCATCAGGCTGGTTATGAATTCTACTTTCTTTCCGTCCGGACAGCCTGTCAAAAAATAACGGCAAATAAACATTACTACAAGGCTAAGTTTGAACAGAAAAATGTATTTGCTCAGTGGTTTGACTCTTTTTTCTGTTCATAGTCGAATTGGTGAGTTTGAGCCGACAGACACAGACACCTGTTTGGCAATTATACTTTAAATAAATAAAGCAAAATGTGCAAGATTTTTTTCACTAATGGATGCTAAAGTCTTGTTTTTGTTCAGAAAAATGCCAAACAAACATGGTGTTACTCAACGTGAAGCCAAAGAGAAAGCCACAGCTTTCCAAAAGCCATTGCTGTACATCTTAAACTTTTTCTCTTAGAAAATCTGAAAAGAAGGTGCTTTTCAGATTCTGGTGCAGTGTACTGAAGAAAAGAAAGCACTGCTTAATTCATCCAAAATCTCAACCAACTGTAAAGCATGGTGAAGGATTATCATCTGGTATCATTTGATATTATTACTGGCAGTTCTTTTGGTTGCTAGTGCAGTGATCTGATAGCCTCAAAGGCCATTTTGCTGTGATTATGGGCTAGATTATACTGAAAATATAGTTTAAAAATGGTCATGGTTCAAATCAGGATCAAGATTGTTTACAGTTGCATTTGCTTACATAAGTATAAAATGATTTGCAATGTGACACCAGTGGCATCCAACACCCAGTTAACTTTTACAGCGTTTTGCTCAACGCTTTGGCTACTACAGAGTACTTGATCCAGATGCAAGGTCTTAATGGCATGTTCAACCAACACGTGTGTCCGTCATAATTGTGTCTGTAAAGAAACAACTTCAAACAAATGAATGCAATAACAAATCTTCTAGGTTTACATTTTCACTTTCCCTCGCACTCGCAGTGACCTCCTCGCTCTCTGTTCTGCTCTCTGTCGATGACCTCTGGCAGGGTCAGGGCAGCGTGTGGGAGTTTGGGGTCGGGTGACAGGCCAGGTGAATCCAATTAAATCTGACTGTAGCAGGAACAGTCACTCCATCACACTGCATCTTTAACTGGGTGTTAAATTAGTACGAAATATGAAGTTGAACTGAACTGTCAAACCAGCGTGGCTTCTAGGTGTGTGTATTTTGCATGTTGTCCCTGTGTCTGTGCGTGTTTCCTTCTAAGACATTCCAAAGTGTTAGGTTAACTGACAAGGGTTGTAGTCAAGATTGCTAGAGCCAAGTCTGAGTTAAGTCCAAAACTGGGATACATCAAGTTTAGACCAAGATTTTTAGTTGAGTAAAAGTCAAGGATAAGACGGGGAGCGGTAAAGACTCGAACAAGAGCAAGATCAGGGGTACATTATGGACACCAGTCCATTGCAGAATTCCATAAACCCACCAGAGAAGATTTCAGTTACAGACTCTACTCAGCAATTGGCCAAGGACCATGGTTCCTACCACCGAGGCAGTAGAGCTGCTGCATGTATTCACATTCAAGCCCCATATTTCTTGGTCCATATGACAGAGGCTTTGGTGCCACCCTAGAAATCACAGTTGAAAGATTGACCTAGAGTGGACGTCAGTCCATCACAAGCATCCCTTTATCAAACTCATATTCATGGTGTCTGATCTAGCTGGAAATCAGGACCATGACTTGAGAACACTATTTGTTAAAAGTTTATGTTGTGCACAGCTGTCTTTTAATCATGGTGTCTGGTATTAATCCAGTTATCTTAGGAACCTAATGAACTATCTGTAGCAAAATCCTTTAAACTCTTCACATGTTCTTACATTTGTTCCTCTCATCCAGTGCTATTTTACAGCTCCTAGGTTTAACATTCATACCATTTCACATGGCTTTCAAACTCAGCATGAATGTGCTTCATGCAGAGCGCATCAAGCAGTGAGCAATTAATAGGTGCTCCCAGGTGCAGTTTGCGTGATTAGCTCCAGCCTTGACGAATTTGATGGTGATATTACGCACACTGTGACCGTAAACCGCGGCCACATCAAGGCTTGCTTTCCACTGAGCCCCCATACGTGGGATCTTGATCCAGGCAGGTAAGGAAGATAACTGGACCGATTCTCAGCATCCATACAAAATGAGACTCTGCAGGATGGTAGTTGTACAACAACCAACAAGAGTACATTAAAGTAATTTCGCTCATCCCCCCCAGAGGCAGTGACACCCCAGCTGACCCCCCTCGCTGCAGCCCCTCTAAATCGCACCAAGCGGCTATAAACCACGGCACACATCTGCTGCACAGTCAGGAGCCATGTCTTACTCTGTAAATGCACCAGATGGGGAATTAAAGAGCAGTTATAACGAAACTTTAAATGAAGGGGAGAGAGTAGATCAACCGAACTAAAGGAACAGGAACCAGTGAAAGGGCCCCGGAACCTTGTGAAAGCCTTCACTTGAAAGGAAGACCACCATGAGGTGGCAAAACACATGTGACTTTATAATCTCAAGTGTTGCCCAAATGATGTTTACTGAACACACATACTGAAACCCTGTTCCCTAATACCTTGACGGGTAACACCAGACCGATCCCTTAAAAGTAGGACCATTTACTCCTGAGGAAACACCTGAAGCGTAACTGTTGTAGGGCGTCACGTTTCCCAGATGGCAATAATGAAATGTGCAATACAGTGCAACACCTTTATTTGTGTACACAGGTTCGTGCTGTCTAATGACCGCAGTATGTTCTGTAAAACAGGTTGTTAACAGAAATATATAATCAAAAACAACAGTGTTTTTATGCTACTGAAAAATAAAGCGTATTTTTTTACAAGAAGTGTAAAAGGTCAAACCTTTGGTAGAACGCTACCATCTACATAGTAACTCTAATTTTTTACTGATGGACATTTTATGGATTTTTTTTTTAGAAAATACAGTAAAGTACATTAATTTATTCATTTTTTCTTAATTGCTTAGACCTGACCAAGATTGTGGGAAAGCCCGTGCCTAGTCGGTGACTAATGGTAAAAAGCAGGAACAACCCTAGACAGGTGCCAGTCCATTGTAGGGCACATACACCCCTACACTAATACGCAAACTCACATTAGGGGCACTTTAGAGACACCAATTTACCAACCCACTGTTTTGGGAATGTGGGAGGAAACTGGAGTGGCCAGAAGAAGGACATGCCAATGCCACAAAAAAAGGTCCCAGACCACTTTACTTAGGATTAAACCCAGGACGAGTGTGATGTACAGTTCAGAAGCCTTAGGTGTTTTCTATTTTTATTTTTTTTAATATCCTGCTAATTTTTAAGTTTTAGTGGTCAATGTAGCTTGCCGTTCTACAATTAGAGGCTGTAGGTTATCTGTTTTTCTACATACTTTGCTAGTTTCTTTATTCTGTTATCTATTTGTCAGGACCCCCACAGAACCAGCAAAATCAGGTACTGTTTGGGTGGTGGACCATCCTCAGCACTGCAGTGACACTGACATGGGCGTGGTATGTTAGTGTGTGTTGCACTGATACGAGTGGCTCAGACACAGGAGTGCTGCTGAATTTTAAACACTTCAGTGTCAATGCTGGATTGAAAATTTGATCCTGATAACTTGATCCTGACTTGTTTCACAGAATCGAATGCAACTGTTAAACGACCATGGTATACTAGACTGAAAGAAAGTGCTTGTTGTCTCTTGTTTTTTGCAAAACCAACCCATATTCATATAACAAAAGCAGCATGCCAGAAATTGTTTTTTCAAAAGTACTATAAAGGGTAGAGCCCGGTCTATAATGGTAGACATATTTCACTCAAAGTAAACCTAAACACTATATAATATATGATGGTTTCTAAACTGTATTTAAAGAATGAATTGCCTAAACAGTAATATGTCGCGTTTTTCCTCACCAGTCAGATCTCTGTCTCTGTAAGGATCCTCAATCTCAGAGCCTCGGGAACGGGCTGCACTGTCACACTCTGGCTTTTTATACCTAAGAGACAAGAACAGAACCAAGTAAGACATAATGTTACTTGGAAAATCTGGGTAATCTAAAAAAAAAAAAGCCACACAAGACATGAAGGCAAACCTGTAAATTCAGATAGAAACCCTATTGTCTTACCAACCAAGCTGATGAGTCAGGATTGTTCTAAACGAAAAACATAAACTGAATGTCTAAATCCTTTTTTTTGGGAAGTAACACAATACAGCTTTTATTCTTGTTTTTACAAACTGGTTCACATAACATTTATAATACTGATGGAGGTAAGAAAAAATAAGGTTTGAAAAAACCTTATGTGTCAATGTTTTTTTCTTTGCTGACGGTCATGTCTACTAAAGTTTTCAATAAAAAAAGGATTTAGTGGAGCATGTGCATTTCATTTCTCTGATTGTTTGATTGCTGTTGTTAATTTCCAAAAATGCTAACTGCTCCAGAAAATCCTTTGGAGGCACTTCTTCTCACGTTTGGGGTAATGAGAATGCCATAATTTAAAACGATCCATCCAACTATTAAAGAAAAAAGAATAAGAGCAGCATGGACAAGAAAGACACACCAGCAGATGTGTGAGTAATTGTAAATCGTTTTTTATCACAAATTATCAGAAATAAATAAATAAATAAACCAGTCTCTAAATTTTACTGCCTAAACCCTTTGTCGTGTACTTGCCTTGCTGAGGTTCCAGGTATGGGTCGTCCTGTGTCCACCAATACACACCAGCAGTAGCCGGTGGACTGGTGGCACTGGACAGGTTTATACTGGCCCATCAGCCCACAGTCTGGAATGAAGATGGCCTCTCGTGGGCTTAGATGAGCCTCATCTAGTGCGCTCTGTCTCTCCTGGTCACAAGAGGGAACTTTCTCTAGATGTGAAATGCAGAAATAGAAATGCAGTCAGTAAGATCAGTAGATGTATAACAGCAACTGGTGCAGATTCGGGTGATGGATCAAACTTAAAGATTTATAATGCTACCTTATTTAATAAAGACAGGTGACAAAAAAAAACAAGCCACCTGAACAGCATCAGTGCAGCTAATGGATACTAAAAGTCTCAGGAGCTGTATTGGAGAGCTGGAACAAAGATATTCAAAGAATTTAGTTTAAATGATGCTTTAGCTTTAACTCCTGGAAGTGTTCTATTTGGTTCATATCTAGTGTTTAGATCTGGTCAGACATAACATATTACTTCTGGGAATGATCATCCTGGAACGCAGTTTCATCAAGACAGAAATGTTCCATCTTCTGCCAGCCTTACACCAAACAATTTATCAAACAGTTTCACTGTCACAAATTTCCAGCGTCGGGATAAAAGCACGGAAGTCTTACAGAGCCGTGTCACGGTCACATAGGCGTTATAATTTGGTGTAAAACGGTCAATATACCTGAATTAAATCAACCTTTTTCTTGTCTTGGCATTCTGATAATAGTGTAAAAATATAGGTTTAATGTTTTCAAGTCTTAGCTCATGCAAGTAGTGACATGAACCTTTTCATTTTTCATCCCATAGCATTGCATTTGTACATTTCATATATATATATATAGAAGATGTATATAGGAACCAATATTGTGACTAAATAAAAAATAGCAGGTCATTGGTGGTCACCGTCAAACAGAGACAAATGTTTGTTTGATGGGGGAAAAAAAGGAATCTAACTGCAGTCAGTCTCGCAATTTGTGGCCAAGTGAGTGATATGGTGACTGTAGATTATAAATTTTCAATATTTTAAAAGTCTAGATGATCTGCCTTAAAAGCAAGATTGCTAGAGTTGTTGTACTATATACTTCATATATAATAGGCACTAAAAGTGATGACATGGTAAACCAACATGTTTTAATACATTGATGCTGCTTTGTTCGTTAATCTAGCTCATATTAGCCCAGTCAACAATGACTTCTATAAATTGTTGATCCTTATCTCGTCTTACTACTTACAAAGTCACAAATGGTGTTTTCTAACACCACAATTCCTCAAATTAAAAAAAATAATGCAGAATTTAACATATTTATTTGCTTATTTCTTTATGGCCTTTACAAACATTTTATGCTGGGGATAAACTTCAGAACCATATTTTGTATTTTATTATTATCATGTTATTATAAACTCCTTAAATAAATTTGTGAATAGCTAGAACATAGTGACGAAATGTACTTTTTGCAGTTTACATTGAGTTGGTGTACTTTATTTAAGTTTGGTTAAATATTCCACTAGCTTCTGTTTTTTTGTAGCTTTATCTTTTTTCACTTTTTAAAAAATATTTTATTATACTTTATTAGTAGTATAGTATTTTAGTAGCATAAAGCCTTGTTTAGATATAGCTATACATTTTAGTGCTTACTCTTATTAAGCCTTTTTTATATTACTAATCAAAAAATACTCAGACTGAGGCAAAACTTTTATAACAACCCTCCACCTCCCTTATCCACCCATTTATATCTGGCCCATATTACAAAATCACAAGTACCAGATGAAATCTGGTGTTGACACAAGGTGCTGGATGGAAAGTGGAAGTGCTTGCTTAAATGAGGACAGGCAGGAGCTTATGGATGGAAATACACTTAAGAAGAATCTTTGACCTTTTGCTAAAAACTTCACACAACTTTCCTCCCCCATTATTAACACCATGACCACTTGAGATTCTCGTTTAAATGTTTTAACGCCTTGTCTCATAAATCTCTATTTATGTTGAAATCCATTTAGCACATAGTTTACCGCAGTAAGGCCAAATGCAACAGGGCCATATGTGAAAGCCAATAATCCATCTAGCACTGGGCTGAAAAGGGCCACTGTTAATTCATGTCCATTTGAATAAAGTGTGTTTATGGAGGATTAAAACGCAACAAAGTCTCACCCACTTTCCCTGTAGCCCTGTCCTTCTGCCCAGGCCCTTGAACAATGGTTTAAGCAGTAAAACAGGTGAACCAATAAAAAAAAGCTAAACATTTGTAACATAAACAATCGTACATTTATACACATTATGATAATACACACATAATCCCCAAATCAACGTTCAATGAACATTTCACTTTCATTTGAACTCTCAAATGTCAAATCCATTGGCCAAGTCATCTTTAACAAGTTCAGGTTATTCACCGAGGCTGGTTCTATTGTGGGTATGGCATTTTGTTCAGATAAATTAAAAAAAGTAGTGGATTTGAAATGGTAGGCCATCCTAAATGCAACCAAATGCAGAATAAATCTAAAGATTGTGTGGACCTGGAAATCATGATAAACAACATCAGCAACTTTAACCAAATAATGTTTTTGTTTTGGAGTCCTTCACAAACAGTATTGGTATACAGCCTGAGAGCGTTGGCGTGCTTTGGAACATGCCTGGAGGAATTTAAGTGGGACATGGCTAGAAGGATGCAGGCAGGGAACAGGATGGACCTATTTTCAATCAAGCTGTTGCCATCAAAGAGCTCCCGCTTCAGGCTCAAGTGCTCTGGACTGCTCTGTCCGAGGCTCCTCAGAACCGAATTATTAGCACTGTTTATTATATTGAGGGTATACTGGCGCCAGACTGCTGGTAGTCCCAGGAAAAAATAGGTTTGGGGTTTTGTGTTCCCCTTATACATAGAAATTATGGACAGTGCAATGCTGTACCCTTCTATTTTTCCTGTAGTGTAGGAAACTTTATTTGTACCTCTCTGTTTTTTTTTCCAAATAAAAAGTGCAGTAGTGAAAGAAATCAATAGGAGAGCTGAGGTGAGAATGCATTACCACACCGCTGTGTTTGTCACCTTCTTTGTCTATTTACCTTCAATCATTTAATATGAAGTGAGCTGTCAGCAAAGGGCTTTTATTTCCACAGTAGTACAGATTCCTATCACACCATATTCAGGATAAAACAAAACATCTGTGAAACACTCAAACCTCTCAGGATCTTGTAAACAAAATGCTCTTAAATTGCAGATATTTGCAGAGAAAAGCAGACCCTGTGAAACATCTTACTCAACATTGAGTCAATCAGGAACCCTCTTCAATTCAAATAGGTGTTGTTACAAAACAGCAAGAATCTTGGCCTTGACCGCTACTGAGAAAGCCACATGGTGCAGTGACAAGGAAGCTCCACAAGGGCTTTTGAACCAGAGAAGCTTTTTAATTCTTTTTAGCAGTGATGTAGCAGTCAAGTCCAGTCTTGGTCCCATCTCAGTCTCAACCTCATTTGGGATGGTCTCCTCTCGAGTTATGGTGAACTTAAAAAATTGTTCTCGATACAGGGGAGTACAATGCATCTGTCTGGGGAACTTTTTTCTAATTGTTCTTGAATATCAACAATTCATTCAAACATACCTACCAAAATAAAATCTGTAGAGGAAAAACAACTGCTTATTAATACTGCTCATCTTGTTCAGTGTCCAATCAATGAACATGTTTTATTTTAAATAGTCTATGGTTAAGATTGTAAGTGTGCATTTTCACCTGCTCGTGGTTAGTATAGTTTAGGATAGTAATAACATTACGATTTCAAACAAAAACTATGTTTTCACTTTTAATTATGAAATGATGTTGGCTATATTCTGATGACTGATGGAAAAAAAAAGGAAAAAATAACCATCACCATCAACTGCTTCTGAAAGTTATATCGGATTTGTTCAACTAACACTAGAATATAATAATAATTAATAATAGTTTTAATCTATATATTATTTAATATTATATGTTACAAAATGCAGGGTGAGTCAAAAGCCACAGGACACCCTTTTTTCAGAAACTAAAAGGGAAAATGATATGTCCTATCCTGCCTTTAGAACATGGCCGCCATATTGGAACAAGGTAAAATTTTTAATTTGGAAAAGTGGTAACGTAGCATTTCAAAGAAGACCAGAATTGTCTGAAATCGATTGCTGCAATCATGTTTGCATTATTTCTAGTGATTTGAAAGTTATCAACACAGACATTTCAAAATGTTTGTTGTTTGTCACAGGTAACTAAAGATGATTCTGATGTCAATCCAATTGGGATGTGGTTGAACAGGGCATTCATGCCACTGATAAATCTGAAATAGCTGCATGATGCTATTATGACAATATGGACCTAAATATTTGAGGAATGTTTCCAGCCTCTTGTTGAATCCAAGAATTAAGGCAATTCTGAAGGCAAATGGGGGTCTAACCAAGTACTAGCAAGGTGTACCTAATGAAGTGGTCGGTGAGTAAAAATATGTCCTTGTTGACATATTCAAGCTATTAAATATTATAGACACATAACCCTCCTGTACTAGTCATTTAAATGTAAAGTCTGTATTTTAACTTCATATTAACAAAAACAATTATATACAGTAGACTAAGCAAACCCATGATAAGTGTTTTAGCAATGTTGTGTTTAGTGAAGTTATATAATAATTCGGTTTACCCAAGCCCGTTGGCAAAAAATGAAGCTAACTCAAAACATAGCTTGAAAACTTTTCATCTCTGACTTTGTTTTCACACTCATTTAGGCACGCAAACTGACCAATGGCAGCCGGTTATTATGTAACCACAACCAATGCATTTCAATAAGGAACTCATAACAAGCCCAATGCCAAATTAAACCCCACAAAAACCCCTTCTTTTAATTTAAGCTGTAATTAGTAGATAAAGCAACATAAATTGTCATGGTGAATTTGCTACTCCATAGGCCAGCACCCCCCAGAGGGGGGACTTCCAGAGGAACAGGACTTCCTCCCCGTTCATCCATGTTCCTTTTTTTGTCTCACTTATCTTCCAACACGGGGGCTTCCTGTATTTCTGCATCAGGGGCTCTCGAGCCTCAGAGATGCACAGAAATAGGGGCTGGGTTTGTGGTACCCAGCATATAAGGTCAAGGTCATATAAGGCTCCTCTGAGTCAGAAGGAGAAGTAAACCCATGTTCTGTCGAATGATATGTTCACCATGGAGTACCTTTTTTTTTTTTTTAACATAATTTCAATTTCTAAGCTTTATCAAAAACTCAAATGATATTTGATACTGACACTGAGATACAAGCTGCAGAATTTAGTTGCTAAGTTATGAATAGCACTAAATGGATGTCTGGTTTTAATCAAATCGATTTTTGACACTGCAAGCAAAATCTGCATGGTATCTTTCAACACAACCACAAGCCTTCGCAGCGTGAAACACGTCAGAGGATCCGATGCAAAAATATATCAGCTGTAACTCAAAGTAAAATGCATGCAGTATGTCTGGTGCCAAATATATACCAAATTGCCACCACATTGCATCCGTGTGTGTGTTTTGAATATCCGTACTGTTTCAGTCTAGAATGACATTATATGGTGTAGCATTAGGAGTCACTAGCTCTAAAGAGGAAAACAGCATCCATTCCAGGCCAAAACAATGACTTCCCCACCAAGCATTACAGCCCCATCTGCCCGAATGGTTACGAATGTTTCTTCACTCTAGAGAACACACTGTTCCATGGTTCAGTGGCAGTGTACACTGTGATGTTAGGCTCATTTGTGGCTGCTGACCCAGAACTGCTACAGAAGAACAGTTGTTGTTCTGGTTTTGCTTTTACTCAGAACACAATGATTGGTCTGTGAAAAATCAACAGCCTTTAGGGTAAGACTTGATTGTTTATCATTTGATTTTAAAATGGAACACTTTCTAAATTCCTGTGGATTAATTACACGACTTAGTTGTATCATAAGCTTTCATATATATATATATATATCATATATATGTAAAAAAATTCAAGCTGACATCCTAAAATTCTAAATTATCATTAGAGTTCAAGCACACAGCGCATATAACCCCTTTTTTCTGATTTTTTTTACGTGTCTGTGTGTTGTAGTTGCCTACAAACCAAAATGTAGTTTGTGAGCATCTTCTGAGGCAACAAAAATTACAGTGATTAGCGATCGAGGGCACCATATCTCTTATTTGCATATGAAATAAAGACTTCCCTCATACACTGCAAAAAGCCTTAAGAACTACTGACAAATTTGCATAAGTATGCCAAATCAAAAACTTTTTGAGCATCTCCTAGTCTAAAGATATTTACCCCGCATCCACAAACCTGGTACTACAGAAACTCTGAGAACATTAACTTTAAAAATCATTCTAAAAATTGGAATTCTCACCAGTACGAATCAAAACATGGGTGGAGCCAGCCAGGCATAAAGCACACACATCCTGTTTAAAGAGCATTGCACTTATGGAATGTGCAAAAAATTCAAAGGCACATTCCATAGGAGGTTTTCATGTTAAAATATAGCGTAACTGCAATGCTAGGTGGCACAATAACATGCAAGATAATGTTACGCAAACAAAGATTCTGATTCCATATGCCATCATGTCAGACATGCAGGCTCATGCTTGGACCTGCAGATGTATTATTTATATTACTACTACTGTTATTATTGGTATTATCATTAGTATTATTATTGTGTGACTAATGACATATGAACTGATGCGTGGTCAGATACGAGCAGCTACATGTGTCTTATCTATAACGCAAACAGATGATCAGAACATTGACGGTGATATGCCATTTCCAAATATACTGTGGCACAGCATGTACCTCCTCCATAAGGACCGGCACAGCGCCTTGGGATCCTGGGTATAAACATTAGGTCTTTAAGCCAGTTGAATGGCATCTATTAACTGCCCCAAAACTACCACCACATTGCCACAGAGGGCTGATGGTCTGCTCATCCTCTCAAGACATCAAATGCTAATCAGAACCAGGAGGAAGGTCAAAAGGATCCCAAACAGTTGTCAACACAAATTACATTTTATGTTATGCTGACCAAGAGTTTGCTGCAGCACAGTTTTTTTGTGGCAGAACAGAGAATAAACATCTTTGCTTGTTTTCCCCACCAAAAGCAATCTGAGCTGTAAACATACAGTTTTAGTATGATCACGTCTCATAACAAACTTTTGGTGTTCTACTGGAATTACCCATGCAAATTCAGTTCGACACACACACACACACACACACACACACACACACACACACACACACACACACACACACACACACACACACACAC
>JAUZST010006452.1:0-14854 GCA_034779995.1 Parotocinclus haroldoi
CATTCAAGCCCTACGATGAAACCCAAACGTTCTGCAAGTTCTACCGCTAAAATAGTGTAGAAATACTTCAATAAACAGGGCGTCCTTACTTTAGGGATTTTCGTTTATCCCCGGTGGTCCTGGAACGTAACCCAGGAACACTGTGTTTCATTTATACAATCATAAAGTCAGACGGTTTGAAATAAACCGCGTTCATTGGTTGGATACCTAAGGAGAAGAGCAGGAACTTGTTTTCTTTTCCCCACGTTAGCCAATCAGAATGCAGAATTTATTCGGGTCTGTTGAGAAACGACTGATTTATTAAAGTTTGAATGGATTGTTGATATTCAAGAGCATTTTATAATGAACGTTACCTCAGACAGAAGCGCCGGAACAATGTCCGAGTCCACCTTACCCCGAGACCGAGACGAGACCAAGTCCAAAATGGGTTTGGACCGCTCGTTTATGGTAACGAGACCTGTAGAAAGAAACGGTGAACGTGGTTACCAGTCGGGACCGTCTCTACATCGGGTTACGTTTCTAAAGCCAGCTTCTGTATAAATAATAACCAAGGGCTTCGACGTTCTAAAGTCAAGTCTGTAAATCCGTCCACCTCACAGCTCCTGCCAGTTCAGCTACAGCCGTGACTCTTTCTCGCTCTGGTTCAGTCTAGCAAATAACAAAGAAACCGAGGAATGAATCAAGCCCACCGTCGTGGATCGCAGCTTGAACGCTGGCCTGGAACCGAGGTGCCGGTGATGTCAGGGAGCGCGAGTCTGTGGGAAACGTCTAGCGGAGGAACGCCGGAGACTGTTCGACCAAACACCAGCGAATGGGATCGGAAACTATGGGAACCGAGAGGCTTCGGACGTCCGGGACGTGGTTCTGTTTAGAGTATAGGAGGGCAGGGTAGCAGCGATCCAGAAACCTCAAGAGAGCCTCCAACAACGCTCCCTCTCTACGTCTCTAGCGAGGCGAAACGGAGCCACAAACCAAATCTCACCCGTTGGTCGCGTCTCTCCAGGCAGAACCCGCGAGCCGCTAGGAGAACCCCGGAAATACGACGGCGGATAATTAGCACGCCTCCACTCAGATTACCGGCGACATTTCACACCTAAATTGGCTTTTCGCACGCAAGCCCGAGCTGGCGTGTTGTTTTACGCGCAAGTTCACCCACCCCACCCCATGATCCATAACACCCCCCCCTCCCCCCCATCCCCGTCCCCGGTCAGCAACTAATGGCAGCTTTTTAAAATCGACCGCCGTTCCGCCCGTACGTAAATCGGCCACATTAGCATGATTACTACTAAACACGATCTCAATTCATCGTGCTTGTTCTCGGAGATGAACAGATTTGCATTCTGGGTCCTAAAACCGTAAATCGACGCCACTCCAGCTTGACTGAAGGATTGATGAAGGCCTCGCCCCGCTATGGAGAGTAACGTTGTGTAGGAACATCATTCCAGCAGACCAGCAGTCTTGCAGTCCAAGCACGACTGGGTTAAGCTTCTTGCTCCAACTCTGCTCAACTTGGCAGATGTAGGATTTGAACCCTGGACCTTCTTGTCCATTGTCTAGTGTCTTAACCACGATGCTTCCAGCAAATACTGGGTCTGTCCCTTCAGAGGACAGCTCTAGCAGGAGCTCCCCGTGGAAGACGAAACGACCAAGCAACACGGTAACTCTGGATAGGAATCTCATTTCTGCCGATTCCAAAAGTCACTTCCCAAAGCAGGACTTTGGTGGCTCTGTGGTTTAGGTACTGGACTGTGGAGCAGAAGATAAGATCCTGGGTCGGCTCCGTGATCAAGGCCCTTAATCGGCGATTTCTTGGATTGTACGGTCGTGCCGTGAATAGGCTTGGAGATTGACGGGTAAAAACAGAGCTTCGTGCTGTGATCCACAATCAGGTCGTGGACCACACAGTGCTTTAGGTCGTGACCTTTCACTGCTCACCAACCAATTCGTGTGAGACTCAGAGGAAATGGATGCGAGGACAGAAATGTCGACTCCCACCCACCGTACGACCCACCAGAGGGAAGGGCGCCGGACCTCCATTGTTTCCCAATTCTGAAATCGAGACGTATCGAGCCGTCAATCTGGAGCCTGCTGACGACGGGAATCGATTTGGTGCCGATCCCGTCCCCCTACTGCCTTTTGATTATTTTCACAGCGGCGAGAACCTGTTTGGAAGCCGCAAATACTCCCGAACTCGGCGTTGCATTATTCATCGCTCAGAGGGGAGAGAAAGAGGCAAGAACGAGGCGGAAGAGAAGTAATTAAGGGATCGGCGGGAGGCAGTAATTATGCTACGATGGAGCATGCCGTTAACCGAAATGGCATGTTCTTGTTTTAACCTTGACAGAAGACACGGGACTTTTGTTTCCACATCAATACCTGGTTTACCTGCCGAGATCAGGTGCAGACGAATCCAAACATCAACCAGCCAGCCCCCGTAAACAGCAAACCGTGTAACACATCAGTTCCCCAACCCACCACCAGGGTGCAGGCCAGGGTTCGAGCCTCAGTGGGGCAGTCCGGTTGGATCGAGGTGCACATCGACCCGGTGTTATTCAGTATGGAAGCCACTCCCACCGCGGCGGCATTGACCGCTCACACGTTAGATCGCATCGATGGCCACGCCTCCTATAGGACGCACACCGTGGCGCGACCGACGGGTCGTGCTCAGAGGCCACGCCCCCTCGACTGTAGCTGATGTGGGGCGCGTGGCGTGTCACAAGTATCGAGACGGCGTTTCGTCCGCTTTGTTTGGGACCGATGGTTTTGGCTCTCCGGCAGTCATTAGTTTGAATGACAGACGATCTTAAGAGCGGCTCTGAGAAACGATCACGCTGTGAAGTCGAGCAGGCGCTGTGATTGGCCTTTTGATTGGACACTTTTTAATAGCTCCGTGACTGGGGCGCATCGTTAGCGGGCGTAGCTTCCCGGAGCGCTTCGTTTATAAGCTGCTTTTTAGTTTAGATTCTCCATGACAGTGTGGAAGTTCAGATTAGTCACTGGACTGAGATCCTAAATGTCCATCCTGCTCCACCCGTCTCACTCTCACTGTGAGAAATCCACCACCTAGGGTAGGAATGTCAGCTCCTGCACACACACACACACACACACACACACACTTTTTATCTATTGGTGTGTATTTTATTGTTATTTCTTATAATCTATATATTTTTCCACTCTTTCTCTTTTTTACTTTTTTACTCTCTTCCTTTAAACTTTTACGTTTGGTCTCTTTTAATCATTTTCTTTACTTTTACAAGTTCCATTTATTTTCTGTTTTCCCTTTTCGCACTTTTTTCTTTACCGTTCTTTTTGTTTGTTTTTTACTCCTGGTGTCTTTCTGCTCTCTCTTTAATTTGGTCTTTCTTTCTATTTCTGCCTGCCTTTGTCTTTTTTATTCGTTTCTTTTCTCTTGCCTTTATTCCCTTATGTTTGTGGTCATTTTTCTTTTTTTCCTTTGATTGCTTATTTTTTCTTTCTCGTTACTGTTTTTTTTCTTTCTTTCTTTCTTTCTGTTTAATTTTGTTTGTTTCTTTCTTTTTTTCCTTTCTTTTATTTTTTTCTTTCTTTCTTTCTATCTTTTTTTTCTCTCTTTATTTTTTCTTTCTTTTTTGTTCTTTCTTTTTTATTTCTCCTTTCTTTCTTTCTTTTTTGTTCTTTCTTTTTTCTTTCTTTCTTTCTTTCTTTTTTCGTTACTTTTTTCGTTCTTTCTTTTAAATTTTTTTCCTTTTTTTCTTTATTTCTTTCTTATTTTTTCTGCCTTTTTATTTCTCCTTTCTTTCTTTTTTCATTTCGTTCTTTTTTCTTTCGTTCTTTTTTCTTTCTTTTTTCTTTCGTTCTTTTTTCTTTATTTCTTTTTCTTTCTTTCTTTCTTTCTTTCTTATATTTCTTTCTGTCTTTTATTTCTCCTTTCTTTCTTTTTTCATTCTTTCTTTTTATTTTCTTCTTACTTTATTTCTTTTTTCTTTCGTTCTTTCTTTTTTCTTATTTATTTATATTTTTTTCCTTTATTTCTTTCATTCTTTTTCTTTCTCCTTTCTTTCTTTCTTTTTTCTTTTTCTTTTTGTTTCTTTTTTCTTTTGTTCTTTGTTTCTTTCTCCATTTATTTTCTCTTCTCTCTCTTTTTCCATACCTAACCCTCTGTTTGTTTTTCTCTGGTCTCTTGTCCATTGCATCCTGTATCTGTGTGTGTGTGTGTGTGTGTGTGTGTGTGTGTTCTGGCCTTGCACTGTAATTTCTGGCTCTGTGGTGAGAGATTTTTCTTGTTGACCACATGCTGCTGAGACTCATCACACAGCACCAAGCTGACGCTCCACATTTCACAGATCCAGTGGAACAGCAGACGCTGAAGGATGGATTTTAAACATGCTGAGCTTAGCTCTGCCTTAAACGACTCCGTCTGCTACGTGTTGTTACTTCTAGAAAAGACAGAATGGTGCGGCTCTTTCGTAATTGGTTCCAAATCCGTGAAATCTCATTCCGGATTAGACCCGAGAGGCTTTAAGACGCTTCAGCAATTCCTTCAGTCTCATAAGGCTTTCCTGTACAGATAGGAAATACAAACGATAACGAACCGCTGAGACCTTCATCTGCTGCGTCTCTCGACTGCGCCACAGTCCAACGTCCGTGTGCTTTACGTCAAGCCAGTTGGCGCTCTGCGCGTTACCGCTCAACGTCAGCCGGGTTTCCGCAAAAAGTTACAAGCATTTTTGGCAGAAAACAATGCGAACGCAGTCGTGTTTGCAGGCGCGATTTTACGGAACGACATGATTAGCCGGATCATCTTCACAGCAACTTCATCCGATCGTTCACTTTTCCATGTGAAATGGCAAGAGTGAGTGAATGGTCTGATCAGGTGGAACGAAATCATGTGATTGATCCATCGGTCACAGCTTGATACGTCACAGATTAGTAAAAAACGCCGTTCGTCCTGGCGTAAAACTCATTTTGTGATATTTGGCCGTTTCAAAGGATGGAATTCTGCATATTTTCCGAATTATGGACCTTTTTTCCATTCCGGTTTTTCGGCGAAAACTGTGGTGAACTGAAAACCCGACTCATTAAAACCCCTCCATCATTTAAAATCTATTTCGTTTTAAAGTCTGTTTTGGTACTTATTTTATTACTAACCTAAATGTTGTGTTATTATAGTACTTACTTAATTCTACTATTACTTTAATATAATTTGAAGTATTTACTTAATGAACATCTGGGCCACCCATGGATTTCGGGTCCCTTTTTGAGCCTTGGTTCCTCCCAAGGTTTCTTCCTTCTACATTCAGGGATTTTCCTTTCCGCTGTCGCCCTGGGCTCGCTCCGTTTGGGACTGGGCCTTTTAAGATCCTATAAGTTCAGGCTCCGTTGTTAAAAGACTCCCGAGTTTTTTGGGGTTTTTTTCACCCTTGTGTACTCTGGCTGTATTAGTACTTTCCAACAGTACTTGTGTATTTGTGAATGACATTAGAAAAGTAAAAAAAACAGAACCAGAGAATCAAACCGAATCATAAAGCCGAGTCAGATTTATTTCTACCGCATTTTTTTGTTTGTTTTTTTTTTACAGTGCACCGTTTGTCTTCTCCAAGCACCTTTATGAAACATGATCTTCATAAAGCTAGCCTAGCAAGCCCAGGGCAACAGTGGCAAGGAAAATTCCTCAACGTAATGAGGAAGAAACCTTGACAGGCTCGAGACTCGAACCTCAAAAGTTATGCAGTAAGAATTACCGAATCTATCGGGTGTCTGAAAAATGTCGAAATGAACAGACGAATAAAACGGCGTAAAAAGACGTTAGCGCTGCGTTAATGCGGCTTATAAGCAAGGCAACCGTATTGCCGTTCGAACCGGGTGCTTCTTGGAAGCTTTAAATGACTTGCGAAATTAAATCTGGAGCCGTTGTACTGGACACAAACACGCTTGTTTGTTGCCACCAGCTTTGTGCGAGAGAAAAATCAAGATTTCCCCAGCGGGAGCCAGCTGCTGCCGTACCACCCGTTGACATGGCAGGCTGTGACAGAAGACTGGCAGCCTCATCCTGCTGGGCCGCTCTTGCCAATCATTATTACACACACTTGCACAAATACACATTCTCTCCCGCAATGCGTAAGTTCACAAATGATCAACTGTAGCGAGAGAGAGAGTGAGAGAGAGAGTGAGAGAGAGAGCGAGAGAGAGAGCGAGAGAGAGAGAGAGAGACAGAGAGAGAGACAGAGAGAGAGACAGAGAGAGAGAGAGAGAGAGATAGAGCAAGTGAGAGAGAGAGGGAGAGAGAGTGAGAGTGAGAGAGAGAGAGTGAGACAGAGAGTGAGACAGAGAGTGAGACAGAGAGTGAGACAGAGTGAGACACAGAGTGAGACACAGAGTGAGACAGAGAGAGAGACAGAGAGAGAGAGTGAGAGAGAGAGTGAGAGAGAGAGTGAGAGTGAGAGTGAGAGAGAGAGAGAGAGAGAGAGAGAGAGTGAGAGAGAGGGAGAGTGAGAACTGTGGAATGGAAAGAGAGAAAATGAATTACGTTTTGGTGTTTCATATTTAAGACCCAGTTCAGCTCGTATGTAATTCGTCGTAAAACGATGTTCAAGTGAAGAACTCTGACGACGTGAGAACGTTCTGCTGGGAAGCCTTGGGTCTTGGCTTTCACGTGGATGTTCCGTTGACACGTAGCACCTACAGAACATTCCCGCAGACCCCCTTCATGGCAGCTGAACGTTCCTCAGGCAGGATAAGCTGGGATCTGTGGGACGGTCTGTCCCTGAGCCAAACCTCGCCGCTGCCCAGGAGCCTCCCGAGAGCCGCCGTTGTCAGGCGAAACGTTGAACATAAAAGCGCCGAGCTTTTTTTTTTTTTATAATCAATCACGGAGCACAATCAGCATTTTTACAAGGCACCGGCCATTGCTAGGCAGCGCTTTCATTATTATTTGTTTCCATTATTCTCCTAATAGCTTATACAGTATAAAGCTTCTCGTCCATAGCAGTGCTAACGCGAGAAATACGACGGCGATACGGCATTTGGATTTGTCGCTCTCACAGAGCGGCCTTTCGGTTTTACAGCCTTTGATTATTAGGAGCGGGCGTTCGGGTGGCTCCGCTGGACTGACCCGGGTCCGAGTCCTGGTACAGGCTTGCACCAACGTGCAAACGGGACATGCCATGCCTGAGAGGAGGCCAGCCTGGGGGTGATCCACCGGCGTCTGGTTTTTCCCAGGATAGACGTGCATTAGTCCCTCAGGCGTTTTGGCTGAAAAACAAAGGGGCTATGACAACAGAACCTAGTCTCACCACAGTGCAGGAACTCCCTCCGTTACTTCAAGGACCTCCCACTGAGGGCTGATTTTAAAATCTATTGTGGTTCAAAATCTATTTTGTTACTTGTTTTATTACTTACCTAAATATTAATATTGATTACAATTATATTACTTACTTAAATCGACTATGACTTTAATTTAATTTTAAGCATTTACTTAATTAACATCTAATCCACCCATGGAGGGCGGGTCCCTTTCTGAGCCTTGGTTCCTCCCAAGGTTTCTTCCTTTTGCTTTCAGGGATTTTCCTTGCCACTGTCGCCCTGGGCTCGCTCCATTTTGCGATTGGGCCTTTTAAGATCCTATAAGATTGTAAAGCTGCTTTGCTTTTTCATAAGAAGCGCTACAGAAATCCATTTTGACTTGACTCGACTTGATATGTGATCTCTCAGAGTGGTAGAAGTGGTGCAGGGGTTAAGGTGAAGGTTCAAATCCTGGCCCCGCCCAGGCTCTACCAGCGCTGGGCTCTTGGGCTCCCCTTATCCTTTAGTTTAAGTAAGATTTTATCAGCTGTTCGTGGGTGTGCAGAAAAGCGCCTGCCCTAAACGTAAAGGTGAAGTGAGATTTCTCAAGATGGGAATGGGAGGGGGAGATGAATGCAGGATTGGGGAAGAGCCTGTGATTATTTCTCGAAGAATAATCATAGCTTCCCAAACTGGCATCACTGGAGAGAGAGAGAGAGGCGCGAGAAAACACAAGACTGTGAGAGAGAAACGATGAAGGAGGAAAAACAGCTAGACAGATATGAGAATCTGAAAACTTTGCGAGCGTGACGCGCCCTAATAAGAGCTGCCTGGCAGCAGACGCGAGAGCTACGGCTCGTGTGATTGTTTCGCGCTCGTTTCAACTCCCGTGCGTTTATTTTGCTGTGCAGCAACAAGCCTGTCAGATTTGTCGAAAGCTTTAGGGGTGTAAGATCTCCTCAGTGAAGGACTTTCCTCTTCAAGGCGTCCCGTTTTGGCAGATTTGGACTCGTCACATTCATCTCGCTCTCATAACTATGTTTACACTCTACATTTCTATAGCTGTTGTGTTGTTAGCGTGGTCTGGACACCAGGTGCTATATCTGATGCATTATGGGTAGCAGCTACTTGCTTCATATTGACGTGGCACCAACTGCTGCCAAACAACCCAAGTGCCGAGCAGGCACAGTGAGAGAAGGTCAAATCTGGGTTCCAACGGTCCTGTATCAGCACTAATGGGGTGCTCTGACTCGCCCCATATATGGAGACGAGGATCTGGTGGTCTGGTCCCATGGTTGCCAACCTGAGGTCCGAGACCCCCTCAGGGGGGCTCCATAGATCACAGGGGCTACATGAGGCATTGTCTCTGAGGTGATCAAAAGGTGTGTTAAAATACAGTTTGCACATCCCTTAAGGGTAACACAGGGTAACTGTGAGAGGAAACCGGGGTAACTGGAGAAAAACTCACACATACTCCAAACAAAGACATGTGTGCCAGGCTAATTGGCGTCTCTAAATGCCCGGCTAGGCACCCCAGGGTCTTTCCCGGGACCCTGCCCAGGATCAAGCAGATAAAAAAGTGAACGAATGAGTGGATTCACTTACCGTTTTTGGGTTTATGCGCTTATAATGGTGTACTTTTAATTCTCATACGGTCTGGGGTAGAAGAGTGGCGAGTGTTATGAGCGCAGGGTTTGTAGGAAGTGTGGAAACCTTAGTCGTTTTGGTCAGTCTTTTTGTAATTAAGCAGGCGACGACGCCAAAACGTCTTTGACAAGCATCATTTATTACTCGTTACTCCTCCCAAGCAAGTTCATTTAAAGCCCCCTAGCAGATCCTCCTTCCAGCGTGGAGGTGCCAGATACAAATAATTGGAGTTCAGTGCATGCATTATGAATCAATCACCTGCTCATTAAGATCTGCAAGAGAATGGAGATTGGCGGTGGGACTGTCTGTCTGTCTCACTGGTAGCCAGTGTTAGAAATTCCTACCCGACTTGAGCTTGGGGGGTTTTGTGGACGGACGTGTAGAGAGGACGAGCACTGGATTGCGTCATGGAGCATCAGAACTTTGTCCGGGGGAATTGAAAACAGATGGACTTGGTGAACTGGAAGGTTATTAGCAGTGGTGATTGTGGGATGCCAGCCAACCAGCTGTTACTGTAACAGGAGGGTATGCCTAACATCCGCTGC
Source organism: Parotocinclus haroldoi (assembly GCA_034779995.1). Lineage (NCBI taxonomy): Eukaryota > Metazoa > Chordata > Actinopteri > Siluriformes > Loricariidae > Parotocinclus > Parotocinclus haroldoi. The sequence goes on from JAUZST010006452.1 coordinate 9,453, forward strand.
TACACGGTACTGCGTGGCACCAGCGCCAACGATGCCAGTTCGCAGCACTGTTGGTTCCCATTACCTCTTACACCTTGAGTAGATATACGTGTCTTAGTGGCAGCCTTGGAGCTACCAGCCTGGTGATTTGTGTGTGAGGACCCAGAGGCAGATGGACCTCAGTAGGAAGGTTCACCCCTGACGCCAGGCAACCGCTTTCCTTAGACGAGAGAGAGTTACTGTCCAGAGATGTCATGCATCGGTCTCGGAGCTGGGCACCAGTCGTACAATCGGTCATTCTGGGCTTTGTTGATTCCGGTAACCTTTGGTGAGAGTCAAAGTGAGAGGAAAGAAAGGTGCCATTGTTGGTCTCGAACTTCCTCTCCACAGAGCGTCTTTAAACCCCAGATGGGCATGTAGGCGGTGCCAGTTTGTCCATAACTCTGACACAAAGGCGACCGTCTGGGTTTCGGACCTCCTGCCACATTTAAGTCGTCAACGCACACAGATACAGCAGTCAGGACGGACAAAACAATTTCCACGGTCCTGCTGAGGTTTTATGAATTCAGACATTTGTCTCTTTTGGAGACATAACTTTTGGAGAAGACCTCCGAGCTCCTCCAGGTCTCATCCTCCTGGGGCTTGTGAATGGCTGAAAGATCAGGCTGTCTTCCTGGGTTTTCTGTTTGTTTGACTCCAGCAGCTTCTTTGATTCTTTCACAGTTTGAAACTCAGATCAAGTTTTACTCCCGTATTCAGCTCAGATTTGGCTTGCATAACTCTCTCTCTTTCTCTCACTCTTTCTCTCTCTCTCTCAACCATGGCCTGGAGAAATGTCCAACTGTCTGGCGTTTATGGAGCTCCCTGGATTGCGCGTGGGAGGGAGAGACCAAGAGAAGTGCGACGGTGAAGGTTCCTCCCGCTAGTGCAGCCAATAAGAACGTACGATCGGATACGAACTTGGAAAACCCCCTCGAATCCAGAGCGTGTTTCCCTAAACTCTCAATCACTCAAAACCCCTTCAGTTTGGTTCATAACCGAAATGGGCATCAACTTTCCCAAAATGGCTTAAGCCGACTACGTCATACGTTACACACAAGCAAAAACTGAGGCTCCTTTTTGTTTTCAGAGCTGTCCTCCATCTCCCCGTTGTTTTAAACTATAGATTTTAATCGCCTAGCTCATCCGAAGAACGTGAAGCAGCTGCGTTTGATACGTCGTCTCTTTGCTGGAGTGTTTTCCTTTCGTCAGTAACCCTTAGGATGGCTAATTGCGTTAATTACGCTGAAGAGTCCCACAAGGTGCGTTTGTGTCTGAGCTATATGTAATCCGGAGCAATCTGATGTTTCTCTGTGTCTGTGCGATTCTGTAAGAGCAACTCGAGGAGTAAATAAATGTGAGCTTAAAGCGTCCTTCACGTAGATTTCATAAATGGTTCAAAGCGGCTTTCACTGGCCAGGCGCAGAAAGCAAGAGAAAGAAATTCCCCGGACCCTTGCCAAGACATAACGACGCTTTACTCGTAAAGAAAATTGCTTGGTTTCGAGATCAGCTTCAGTTCGTCCAACGTATCATTGGTTTCCGTGTTTATAGTCGAGTCGGTGTTCCAGGGGCTGTTCGTTCGCTGCTCGAACGCTTTTTGTCTCTTCCATCATTCGGCATGAGGTTCTGACTTTTTTTATTTTGTAGAAGCTGTGCTTCGGAGTCTCCGAAATCGTCTGTCAGCACTTTTTATTACGCGATGTATTCGACACAAGGCTGGGCTCCTCACCATTCCTCCATCTAACCGCCGGTGCCTTTCTCTCCCCTTATTCAAATCCAATCGTAATACTCGTATCTTTTCACTTGCCCATCATTTCAGCCCTAAAACCATTTCTCCTTTGGTTTAATCAGTGTCCAGCGCTCCATTTTTTTCCTTGTCATTGTTCCTGTATTGTCTTTCTGCTCTGTGTTCTCTCATTTGTAAGCGCCTTTTGAAAGTGAAAGGACATGTAAAAAGATCCTAAATATTATAAATAAGCTATTCCGTGACTAGATTCCTCTTGTAACCATCTTTTGTGCCCCGGAGAGTATCGTGTACCTTATGCCACCCCAAACCCACTCCCAGTTTGAATGGTTTGTCCGAAACCACAAAGCGTAAATCGTAGCACGAGCAGAATATTGTCATTCCTTGTTAACGCCTGCTTAGGGAAGAAAGAGATGTTTGACGTCCTTTATGTAAACGTGGTTGTGCTATCGTCTGAAGAGGGTCTGAAAAACACCAAACCCTAATCTGAGATTCGGAGCCTGAATAGCGTGGAGCACGACCAGCAGAACAACGGTCCTCACCCCACATCTAGCCCACGTCTGTGGAGAGCGAAATTTCCGTCTTCTCTCAGCGCTCTTCCTTCAACACGCCCAAAATCGAATCTTCTGACCACGTGCCCGGTCTGAAAGATAAACTGGTCGTCAGACGTCTCGAAGCAGCCGAGGAGACGGAGGGAAATCTGCATCGACGGCCAAGCGCTATTCGGTGCTTCACGCCAGAGAATTCCTTCAAAAAGTGCCAGTTTTGGCAAGACAAAAGATCCAGTGCTGCACACACGCACACACACACACACACACGCGCACACGCACGCACACACTGTGCTTTGTTCTCCGTTGCCGCCTGCCTCCGTTCGAGCTTACAGAAACGGCTTCCGGCTTTGTTCGGAGGGCGATTAGCTAACGGAGAGTGAAAGGGTGATGGCTGTGTGTGCAAACACTGTAAAAGAAACCACGGCTGCCTGCTTTTTTGTCGCCGCTTGACAGAGCGAGCGGGCAAAAACGACGTCCTGTTCGTTTTTTATGAAGACGGGACGTACACGCGCCACACAAGCTGGCGTTCATCAGAGCGCCAGACCAGGGGTCTGCTAATCGCCGTGTCTCCTTCACGATAGAGAACGTCGTCCCTGAGAAGGCCGTGCATCAATCACTCTCCGATTTAATATGATTTTTGCTCGGGTTAAGGCAGCCAGGCATTTTACGTCCCAGCGAATGACGGTGCAGGCTAAACGGATCTGACCGGCCTTTGTTTGTCTCCATTCAGTCACAAGATAACGGCTGTAAGGGAGCAGGTCGTAGATGTGCCTGTTGGATCGGACCACGGTCAGACACGCAGTAACGTGACCCTGCATTCAGTCCTGCTTTAAGTGCATCAGGTCCCGTGTGTAATGGAGAAAGGGAACGATCCTGCAAATGGACTCTCCTGAGAGAAAACGCCCTCGGTGTGCGTTACCTTCAGATCGATGAGCTCCGGATCGGGAATCTGATCTCATAACAACCGGCCGGCCACCGCCGTAGGCAATTTCCAAAACAGCGTTCACATACGTACACGTCGACAAACTGCGTCGGAGTTTAATAACGAGAGCGAGAGAGAGAGAGAGACGAACCGCCGTACAGCACTGTGCAGAAGTCTTAGGCCACCATTCGCTTCGATTTACCATATAATTGCTCATCAGTCTCTTCATTAGAATAAAACCCAAAAAAGCACGAGGCTAAAAAAAAACGGCTTCTCTAGGCTACAGTGGCAAATATTTAGTGTGAGCATCTGGCAACTTCATGGGGTTGCCAAGTTGATCCTTCTACAGAAATAGCAGCCAAGAAGCCACTGTTCCGTGAGACGAACAGGGTGAAAAGGATAAATAGGCTAGGATAAATAAGAACGGAGTGAATATCAGGGGGAAAGAGGATTTTTGAAGTCAGGGACGCAAGTTTATTTAATGTTTTTCGGGTCCAGTCGAGAACAACATGTTGCACTGCTTGCAAAAATTGGCGGATGTTTCATGACCAGTGTATATGGCCGTTAATTACCTTGCTTAAAACAAGCAACTAGTGGTGGCCTTAGACTTTCGCACAGTACTGTATAGGGATGGATGGATGGGCAGTGGGTGATGGAAAGTGATGGATTGGAGAGATGTTTAAACCCAGCTGGATGTGCAGATGGATGGAAGAAAGGAGTAAGATGAGTAGATAAATGGTAAATGCACTCGTACAGATCTTCATTCTTCTCGTGTCCAGCGGGATCCAGTCAGCCATGTTCAGCCTCGCCCTCGCCTGGCCTCCTCACCTCATTCCTACAGAAATCCAAGACACTGAGCTGCAGCTTCTCTCCGACTCTGTACGAGTTCTGTCCCTGCTACCCTGACTGTAAAAGGTCACACACTTTTCTTTGGTCAGTCCTAATGGGCTCCGTCTTACTCGGTGTGCGAATGTCGAGCTCTCTCTCTCTCTCTCTCTCTCTCTCTCTCTCGCTCCCTGTTTCACCGAGCCCATCGATCGGCAGTAACAAAGCCTCCATTAAACCATTAAGGTCTTTGAGACCTTCTTGTCGTCCGGCCTGCCGCCGTGTGAATCCTGATCGTCTCCTGAGCTCGAGCTCTCTCGGTTCTGCAGCACAGTAACCGGGCAGCATGTCTGCAGTCCTGTTAAGTAGCAGGGCTGCTTTAAGCCGGATGCTTTAAGCTTTCTTTCAGGTTAATACCCGAGCGAGGAGACGGCGTGTGTGTGTGTTCTCGTAGCTCTGTTCAGAAGCTCAACACCTCCGCTTTGTCCTCTGATGTGTCTGCAGGGTTCGAGTTGCTCTACCAGCCCGAGGTGGTTCGGCTCTACCTGTCCCTGCTCACCGAAAGTCAGAACTACAACACGCTGGAGGCGGCGGCCGGAGCTCTGCAGAACCTCAGCGCTGGACAGTGGATAGTCAGTATATACCCATAATGCCTCGTTCCTGCCTCGTCAGGGCCCAAGTTTGAAACTTCATGTCATGCATTTGAATCTTCGTGCTAAGCAGGATGTGCTTTTTAAAGTCGGCGTTGCGCTCTATGAACAGGACGCTGAGCGAACGTTACCCTAGTAACGTACTAGTTCAGATACTTTGCACATTAAACAATAATATTAAACCCCTGTACTGTATAATAATCATTCTTAGGATCGACTGACTCGCTTTTCTGTCAGCAGGTGCCTCAAACTAGGTTCGCTCATACTAGTCTTCTGTCATTCGTCAATTCGACAGCTGTGCAGTACGGTGCAAAAGTCTTAGGCCGCCATTAGATTAGCTACGCTACTGTTTTAACAATGGTGTAATGACAGCGTGTCATTATTCCTTAATTATAATACTAATAATGACTTTATTATATAATACGTTTCTTTAATCCGAGTAAGTAGTATTAAAAAAAAAAAATCTGAAAAAACCAGCTTAAGACCTCGGCTGTTAAAGCGAACAGACGCTTGTCTGTAAGAAGTCTGGTAAATGTGCCAAATATGGACTTTTTAAATATACAGCCGAATCCGGTTAACCGGGGCACATCGGGACGGGATGGTTTTGGTCCTGATAACCGGCTGGTACGATTAATCGAACATGCCCTATGTTATAAGACGGGACGTGCTATAATTTATATAACATATTAA
>JAUZST010006454.1:0-14852 GCA_034779995.1 Parotocinclus haroldoi
TGTGTGTGTGTGTGTGTGTGTGTGTGTGTGTGTGTGTGTGTGTGTGTGTGTGTGTGTGTGTATGTGTGTGTGTGTGACTCTTGTGTTGTCCCGGAGCCTCGTACATGGAGTTAGTATTGTTTTCGAGCCCATCTCTTTGCAAATGGGACGAGGGGATGGTGAGTGAGGTGGCTCCCTGCGCCTCCGTGTTTGGTGAAATTGGACTGCCTCTCTCCATTATTGTAAACATCATCCGGGCCGACATGGCTGCCATGGCCGTGGATACATCTGCTAAAACACATCCATTATGGCCAAACTGCTTTGATTTACATGTTCAGACTTCTTAAAAGTGTCACATCCAGTGGAGGCACCTCCACCCACCGCCCGTTGGCCCTCCCCCATTTTCTTCTTTTTCTTTCTTTTTCTGTTTTTACTTAGAGTGGGTCATGTCTCACCACGAAACCTCTCACGGCTCAGCAAACAGCCCAACACAATGCTGCATCTAACGCTCTCTCCAACTCTTTGCTCATTATGGAGTAACTATAGCTTAATGACCAGCGCAGCCTCGTGTCACTCGTCATGCCAGCAATTACTCTGATCCACGCCATGAACTGTTGTTACGTTTCTCTCTCTTATTGTCGTAATGTGATTTAGAATGATTAACAATACATATGTGTGTGACAGATGTAGAGAGGTATATAAAACGACAATAAAAAGGTTTATTAAAGCGTTCAGGAAATGCACAGACCTTATGGGCATCGTAATTAAACTCATAGCTAGCGTTTCTTAAAAAACAACAGATAAGGAAAAGAGCAAAAATTTATATTTTTACCACACTGGAGCTGGAAAAACGTTTCTACTCAATTACTTGGGTTTTTTATACATTTTACCCAAACATCAGGAGGGATCCTATGTCAGAGAACATGCCAGTCCATCACAGTCCAGGGCCAACAGGGTGCTATAGGATGATCCCCTGATCTAATTCCCCTACCTCAGACGTGGTGAGTGGCCAAAAGGCAAGATGCTCATCGAATCCTTGTCTGCATGGATGGAACCCTGGATGTAAGGTGGTTGTCTAATTGATTGGAATGAAGATCAATGGAAAAGAGCGTTTTTGAGTGATGAATCCAAGTTTGAAATCCATGGTTCCAATTGTCGACAACATATCAAATATAGTCATTATTGGACTGCTAAAACAAAATATCTAATGGAGGTCTAATACTTTTGCACATTACCCTAAACAAGCTAAGACTAAGATTTTAATGAAAAATTATTTTCAGAACTTTTCTCTGTCTCGTGTTAAGGGTTTTTAATGCTGAGCTGTTCTCTTTTTAATTTTATACTTTGGTATTCTGCAGAAATCAGACTGCAGTACGATAATAAGATAGCATTATGCGTAATACCTGCTCACAAAAATTCGAAGATATTTTAAAATGAATGTACGAACCATGGACACCCCGTACATAACCAGACCATTTTAAAAGGGTCTGGATATAAGTTTTAATAATATATATAGTTATAAAATAAATCTTATTATATAGCACTGTGCAAAAGTCTTAGGTCACCATTAGAGTGTTGTAGCAATAGTATAGTGACCATATATGATATTGTCTGTCTCTTTATAAGAATGCAGCCATAAAATACACCAAATGTATGTGCAGCTTAAAGAATCAAAAACACAAACTGAAAAATCAGCTTCTATAATGTACAGTGGCAAGTGTTTAGTGTGACCTCCCCTTATACTTCATGCCACGTTCAGTCTGAAGGAGCTTGATCAGAAAGAGCAGCAGCCAAGTAACCACCAAGTAACCAAAAAAAAAAAAAGGGAACATGGTGAAAATGGCAAGAAATGGTAACATGATTTAAAGGAAAATCAGTGCCAAAGAGTGTTAAGAAGGGAAGATTAAAATGTTTTGCGTCCAATAGTCACCGTTGTGTCATATATGGTCATTAGAGCGTTGCTAAAACAACAAACTTAATGGTGACCTAATACTTTTGCACAGTGCTGCGAGTAAGCCCTGAATTTTTTTGATTTTTTACAACTTTTCCCATGTTGTGTGTTTAGTGTTAATCGCTTAAGCTGAATTGTTCGGGTTTGAATAATATATTTCTGCAGAAGTCAGACTGCAATACCATAATAAGGTATTGTAATAGGAAACTATACATTACTCATTTTGTTGATTTATGTTCCTTAAGTGAAAATTCTCCTGAGCAATGTAGGCTTTTGTTTAAATAGCGGCACGGTTATGAATAATTGAACTTCTTTAATCACTGAACGCAGCACATCCATTCCGGCCTCCCCTGTCCCAGGTATCAATTAGCTCGCCTCCTGGATGTGACAGGGTCTAACCTGGTGGAGGTGATGTGTTTTACAAGGCTGCCGTTTTACGCTGCCTCAAGGCAGCGCTTCATCTTCACTCGGCAAGATTTTATGAATTTGAGCGATTTCATAAAAGTCCCATTATATCTGAATTTACTGATGTTATGGCTTATGCTACAAATATCTCAGCAAGGTGTGAACATCGCCACTGGCCATGCTTGTAAAATGAGGAGTTAATATGTATTGTGCCTGCGTGTTTGTGTTTGTTTGAGTGTGTGTTTGTGTGGGTGGATATGGGTGCTGTAACGCTCTGAATGATGATGTCACTTTCTTTATATCCTCTGCGTTGCAGCCGCTCTGTATATAATTCCCTGTGAATGTATTACAGATAATGGATTAGCTGGTGGCTTTGTGCACGTTTGATTTTCCAGCCTTTGTTCGAGTTAACGCTCGAGGCGGATCGAAGGAACATCGCGTGGCAGACCTAAAAACAGAAAAATAGTTTGAAAAAAACTTGAATTTAAACAAATTAGTAAAAAATTATTCATTTGAGTGCAGGATCTGCAAGGAACATCGTTAAATGATTAAATATCGTTGTCTGTGGGCAGTTGCATGTTCTCCCCATGTCTGCCTGGATTGTGTTTGGAACTACATAGTTTTTCAATCATGCAGTGGTTAGTACTGCCACCTCACAGCGCCAAGATCCCCGGTTCGATCCAAACTCTGGGCTCCGCCTGTGTAAAGTTTGTATGTTCTGCCCTTGCCTGTGTAACCTTTCTCTGGGGATGCCAGTTTCCCTGTTCCCTTAGTGTGTGAAGTTGTGCGTGAGTGTGTGAGTGTGTGTGCCCTACGATGGATTGGTGCCCTGCCTAGGGCTGTTTGAGCCTTGTGCCCTGTACTGCCGGCTATGCAACGACTGTCCTGTGACCCCACAGATGACTCCAGACTAGGATAAGCGGATAAGACATTTAATGAATATTAGCCTAAAAGTGCTTATTTATATGTGAAGAAAATTTTTATACACTGACTGTAGACCCTTAGGAGAGTGGACAGATGTTATCATGGTGGTACTCAGATACTCTGTCTGGGACGTGGCAGCCCTGCACTCAGCAGGGGACACTGTACTGTGTCGTGTGACACATTGCTTCTGTAATCAGGTCCCTGGACCGAATGGGTTAGTCTTTGTTACATACAGTACTGTGCAAAAGTCTAAGGCCATCATTAGATTTGTTATTTCAGCAATGGTAGAATGATCTTTTTAGCTCATTTAGGCTGCAGTGGTTCATATTTTTTTACACTTAAGCAATAGCAACATCTGGAAGCTTCTACTCCATCTTGACCCTTCTGCAGTCTGAAGAAAAGTGATCAGGGTGATCATGGTCTTTTTAAAAGGGTAGCAGCCAAGAAATAACATTTTCAGAAGGGGATCAGAGTGTAAAGATTAAGATATGCTAAAGCTCACAAAGATTATAAAGAAGATCAGTGATGATTATGGAGTAATGAATCCAAGTTTAAAATTTGTCAGATGGTCCTTGAAGACATGAAATCTCATGCTGGCCTAAGACTTTTGCACAGCACTGTAGACAAACCTACTCAACCAACACCCTGTCACTAGCTAATGGTTTGTCCCTAGTGGGACAATTGTTGTTAAGACCCACTTCTGCTGAGCAGGAGCACCCTGGCCATAACAATTTATCCATTGTTGAAGTGACTCAGGTTTTTAGGCTAATATGTACATGCCAAATATAAGAACATTTGTTCAGCTTACTTCATTTAGGAAAAAAATACAAAAACACACTTAGACCGGGATGCCAAAACTTTAGTAAATGCACCAAACAAAGGGGCAATTATTAATGAGTAACAGGTGAACAGAACAATAAATAAAGCACTAAGCACTTTTTCTCTTGTAGCTCAGAGCAGTCGTATCCCAGACCCCTGTGTTGTTCCTTTATTGGCTCGTAAAGGTTTGCACGGTACGAAAAGGTTTAAAGACGTCATCTAAAATTTGGGCCACCGCATATCACCGGTGCAGGATCTAAGCATCTTGACCTTAGCGTTCATGCTAAAGTTTAATGTGCAGCGCTAAAAGTCGTTCAAATGCGCGGCAAAGGAATTAAACGGCACCTCGGCATTGGTTTCTTCAGTCAGCATGATCTTAAGTGTTTTCCTCTATAAAAGCAGAGCCAGCTGATTGAATTATACAGCTAATTGCCCTTCTCATCGTCTTCCTCCAGCCTGCTCAGCTGATCTATTAGAACGGCTCTGTAGTGCCGTACGCTTAAGATCGGCGCCCTTCAGGAGCGAGTCAAGGGCGTCACATGTGATCCAACTTGTCATGATTAGAAAGACAGCGAAGAGAGATTTAATAAATTGCTTGAAATAGATTGTATCTTAAAATCTTGCCCTGATTACAGGAGTCAGTTATCGGGTCTGTTTGATAGAGATTCGTTTTGACACCAGCACCTGACTGAACGTCTCAGGGTTTTGCTCTGTAAGAAGAGCAGCAGGTAGCTCAGTCTGCCAGTACAGGACTCAAGGACAATTGAACTCTACTGGGTTGAAATGAGGGTTGGTCTTCATCCGATGACTGAGTGAAGCAGCGCAGCATCTAATGACCCTTGTGATGCTGCAGTGAGCGGGTCAATGAGTAATAAGCAAATACCACACGCTAATGTAATTCACTATTCCGATTTTGACCTCTGTTTTAGTGTTTAGCTCTGTATGGGTCAAGATATGAGTGGAATTGATTTAAAAGGCTTCGTTGTATCTGTTGAAATCATTTAATATTGATATGTCAACTTTAAAATAGTTTAGATTCATTTTAAACAGAAATCATCCTTTTAGGACAGCACAGTGGCTCGGTGGGTAGCACCACTGCCTCACAACAAGAAGGTCCCGGGTTCAATCCCAGGGTGGAGGCTCCTTTCTGTGTAGAGTCTGCATGTCCTCCCCGTGTCTGCATGGGTTTACTCTGGGTACTCCTGTTTCCTCCCATTGTCCAAAGACATGCGTGCTAGGTTAATTGGTGTCTCTAAAGTAACCCTTAGTGTGTTACTGTGTGCATGACTGTGCGTGTGCCCTATGATGGATTGGCGCTCCGTCTAGGGTTGTTCCTGCCCTTACGCCCAGAGATGCGCTCGAGTGGATTAAGCAGAAGATGATGGATTAAAATGAAAATGATATTTAAAAAACTCGTCTGTGGTATGAGTACACTAAATACTTTACAGATCATTTATTTGTTGAATTTATGATTTTTCTTATATTATGATTTATATTGAATAAATAGTGATACGAATTTCAGTTAAAATAATTTTTGAATTTAGGAAAAGTAATCTGATTTAAAAAATGTTTTTATTAATAAAATAATTGTATTTAATTCAGAATTTAAAAAATAGTATAAAAATATGATTATTAAAGTGTATACTTTTTATTAAAATTATTTTATTTTAGTAAAGATAATATTTTATAAAGATATATGATTATATGATTTGTAATATCTTTTTAGTAAACATAAAGCATTAAGATAAATGAGATTAAATCAAATCTAAATCTGTCTAATTATTAACAAAGTAATCAATTATTAATTAGTAATGTAATTAATAATCTAATAATTGTAATAACTTTATAATAAATATTTTAAGAGTTTATTCCACAAATTTATTTTAATTAAGTTTTTATTTTAATGTATGTTATAATTATTGATTATTTCTAGCTTGTTTTTGTTTGCTTGTTTTGTTTTCTAATACAACATCCTGCTCACTCGGAGAGAAAAAATAACAGTATTTGTAAAAGTCGCAGACATGAAATCATGCTAACCTGTTTTGTATTTATACATAGGAACATGTGCAGGAGTTTAGCAGACCCTAGTTTGTTCCATGAAGTTTTTGTGGTAACTTCACACAGCATCGTATCAAAAGGATGTTTTATATTTAAATACAATCACTGTTTGATTGGACTGGACCGAAAAACAAAACTCTAAACTAATGATGACGTTTGATTTTTGTCTCTGATTGTTAGCTTTCAATCGTTACTCGAGTACCACAATTAACAATGAAACTGAGTTCCCTCTTTAGAAATGATCAATGAAGGAAGAAAACATTATTAAAAATAAACACTGCCCACATATGAATTTGCCTCAGATTAATTAGAAGCAAAGGGGGAAAAAATCAGCTATAGATTTTTGTGTGCTCATATGAACAATTATAGTATTTGAAATGATCTATTATTCTCCTTCTTTAGCTAAATAAGTAGATATGATACCATTCATCAGAGCGGATGAGGGTCTGACAGGCCTTCCCTCTTCCATTCATCATGATTACACAGCCATCAGTCTCATTCTGGCTCTGAAGCCGTGCTGATGCTGCCGATGCTGCTGCTGCTTCAGCTGCTTCTTAACTTCCTAACTTCTCAGCTACAGAGTCTGATGGAAACTTCACCCCAGTTACTGCCTGAATTAGAGTCGAGTCGAGTGAATGAATGAGTGAATGAATGAGTGAATGACTGTAGATGACTTTTTTTATTTGGGATTGATGAGTGTGGACTGAATTAAGGTTAGGATAAGCATGAAAATGATAAATAAAACTGAACTGTTGTGTTTAAAAAGATGACTAGCAGAAGTAGATTTTTATTTATCGTACAACTACTAATAAAATATTTAATTAAAAATACAATGTCTTTATTCATTTAGAATTTTAATTAAAACGTTTTAAAACGTATTAAACATTTTTAATAGTACTTATACTACTACTACCAATAATAATAATAATAATAATAATAATAATAATAATTATAACCATAGGAAATAAAATCAAATAAATAACATTTGTTACTACTACTAATAATAATAATAATAACAATAACAATAACTATTCTTCTTCTTCTACAATAGAATATATAATAATTATTATTTTTATTACTATTAATATTAAATAAATATAATAGTTTCATTATTATTATAAAAACAACAGAATATATCAAATGTATAACAAAACACAATAATAATAACACAAAAACAACACAATATAGACACTAATACACTAATATTGACAATAATAATAATAATAATAATAATAATAATAATAATAATAATAATAATAATAATAATAATGCTTTAATAATTATTAGAATAATAATACATATTAACAACGATTAATAATAATAATAATATGAAGAAGAAGAAGAAGAGGAAAATATATTGTTATTATTGTTGTTGTTTATTATTACTATTATTATATAATGTAGTGTGTATATATAGTTAATGATTTATGAATGTATATATTTTTATTTATTTATTAGTATTATCTAGTCTATGAATATTGATGATTAATCAATGTGTTTTTGGCTGGTTTTAGGTAGAATCATTTCTGCACAAGACTGAAGTTGATGTCCATATGTTTATTTGATTTGTGTCAAATCAATTTTATTCATATTTACAAGAATCAAAGGCAGAAGTCAGGACCACTGTGGTGACCTAAAGTTCATCATACTAGACTGCAGACCAGAAGGTCCGGGGTTCAAATCCCACCTGTGCCAAACTGCCATCATTGTGTTCTTCAACAAGGCCCTAATTGTGTGATTATGTATGCATGTACTTAAGTCAGACTACTTCAGAATCAGATGCCTGCTTGATATAAGTCCCTTTTCCTGATTTGAGTGTAATAGTGTAATGACAAACGAGTGTAACAGCACAAAGAGGATACATGCAAACCTATCGCACAAAAAGAAACACATTTGTACAAAGGTTCATAGAGCAGCTGGCTGAGGGTTTCTGGTCTCCCTCTCTAATATTGCATCAGTTTTGCATCAGATTGTGTAGCATGTTGCAAATGTTAACCAAACACACACACCCATACACACACAAACACACACACACACACATTACAGATTGAGTATTTGTTAATTACAGTAATATAACCACATTGTGGCTGTTAAAGCTCAAATTCTGCATTCTGATTGGACAGGAGGTTGATTTATTTTCTATAATAGCGTGGTTCTGATTAAAACATGAAAAAAATATGAAAACAGCTGCATGTAAATCACAGGTTTATATGAATCAAATGATTTTAATTAGCTTTATTTACTGTTTCCATAGTAACAGCTAATTCACTTTGTCTTATAAAATATCTGGCTATAAGGCTTTCACAGTACTGATCATTTGAGGAGTATTTATCATTGGCAGAGTGTCCTATAGTCGTACAGTGCGTGTTTAAATCAGAAGGACATGAGTTTAAATACCAGATTCCCTCAGCTCTGTATCTCTTTAGCAGTACTGTTTTACAGTAAGTTCCCCAAAAGTTCCACAACCCTTCATAATTACTAAGATTTATTATGCTCCATGGTTAAAGCTCCAATCCATAAATCAGAAGAAGTCCTGATTTGCCGCTGTTAAAATAATGTTAACATTTGGTTCTTCAGCCTTATGGTGGAGAAAATGTGTAAGCTCAGTGCTAAAGGCTGCGTACTGATAAGGTCATGAGCTCCAATGCCAGTCCAGTTCAAACAACAGTTTAATGTTTTGCCACTATATATTTCCATGTATATATATATATATATATTGCAACACAGTCAATTGAACCAAGTAAGTAATGGGTGAGGGGGCCTATCTTTAAGGATATATGTCTGGAAGACGGCTGCCATCTTGGGGAACTTAGCGCAGCTGCCGTTTCATAGCTACAGACTCCAACAACCGACACCCAGAAAGACCAATTTCACACAGCAGTGTTCCATCCCTCACAGCCAAATTGAGAGCAACCGGGACTGTGGACCACAAGACATGTCCTGTTACTTTTGACTCACTCTGTGTCATGTGACTTTTTTTGTGACCTGCACATCATCTTTGGAAGATCACGCTATTTAGTGTTTTACTTCGAGTGCCCAAGCTCAAATCATGTTCATTGAGGCTGCTCAGTCTCTGTTGGACCCTTGGGGTAAAACCTGTGTATTGCTCAGCTGAATTGTTTGTTATTCTGGATGGGGATGGCTTTTAAATATGAATTTAAGGTTAAGTATCTTATTCTTTGACAGAATATGTGTCATCGTTTTTAACTTTACATCATACAAGCAGACACAACCTCTTTAGATTCTACTTTTATTGAGAAATGATCGACTTGAATCGACTGAATGTTTCTGACACGTCACACCAGCCAGACGTTGATTATAGTCGTACACCCTTATTGTTTGTTCCTTATGTAATGAACCCCTGCTGTCTTAGCAATTACAGGTCTGACTGTAGTACTGCAGAATGAAGAACACAAATACTCCAGATCCAATCCATCGCCTGGACAGAGGAGACACATGCAGAGATGGAAGTCATCTCTCAGTCTCCGCAGCAGTGCTTCCATCTGCAATGCAAAATTAACCTTGGTTTAATCCGAGTACGCTGGGGCACAGATGAGAAGGGGATGTGTTGCGTGGGGGTGCAATGGAGGACCAGTGACAGGACCAGGGTTCAAATGCTGTACGTCGCTCAGTTATATTTCCTTGTTTCGCCTGTCCTTGGATGGAAAGCCCTCTGCTCCGGTGCATTATTCTCACCCCATAACAAATGACACCCACAATCCCCTGCACGCAGCCAAAGAAACTGATCTTTTCCGTCTGTTTGGCAAAAAAAAAAAAAAAAGCTTCTCTTTTTTGATGAAAAGGCTGTTTGTGCGAGGCTCGTAGTCTAGGGGAGGATGTGGATCCTTCTGATTGTGATTGCCAAGTGCAGGCCGAGGCCATTATATCACTGAATCTTTGTTAAGCAGGCCTTGAGAATGCATGACAGTATAATTAATCTTGCCATATGAACAAAGAAAGCCTCCTCAATGGTATCAAGGATGCTTATTAAAACACTAAACAGCCTCTGCGCCCCGTACGCGGGGCGCAAAAAAAGATCCCTTTGAATTCGCGCAAGAAGAAAGTCATTATCTTTTTGTTTAGGATTTGGAGGTGGAGGCTTTGTGGAGGATTTGGAGGTGAAATTGATATGAATGTAGTCTTCTCTGCTGTCAGGAGGGATGGGGTGATTTTTACAGAAAGATGAAAAATGATACCTGTGAAGAAGACATATCATTTTGGAAATGATGCTGCTCTCTCGTGGAACTCAGGAAATATTGCTTTAATTAGACACTCTCAGTGATCAGATCGGGAGGCTTTTAAAAGGTCTCTTATATTATCTTGCGTTCACATTAATTACTTTGCGTCTGATAATTTACTATTTCCAATCATCTAAAACTGAGATGGAACAGCATCGCTGGTAAAGTCTAAACATTAATCTATAAATTCTTTTTCAATCCTTATCCCTTTTTCCTGATCAGGGCCGTGGAGACGTCGGCTCTGTGGCTGGAGACACCATAATTGCGTGCTGTGCATAGCAGGATTGGTTAGAGGTCGCTGCAGTAGGAGCGGATCACCATGACCACCCTTGGCTCCATGTGTTGCATCTTGCCTAAAGGTTAGGATTAAAGACAGGGTTTGTGTTCATCATCTATGACATTGTTTGTATTAAAATTGATGTGATCCAACTTCATTTAACTAATTAAACTAAATAAATAAATTAGACTCCAGGTTCCATCAACTGACCCACTATCCCGGATTTAAATCACTCCTATAAACTGTCACAGGTTTCTAAATGGAATATTTTATGGGATGAGTTCAGGCTCCCAGTCCCAGTATATCAAATAACAATATCTTGGTGTCCTGAAAGGTCTATATGCAGAATTGAGTAGAAGATCATTTACTTTCATTGTTACTTTGTCCTGTTGTGCAGGTAGGTGCCGCTTAGTGATTACATTACATGACATTACCATAGACACATACCTTTTTTCTGCTACTGTAATGTAAATATAAAGGGTTTTTTTCACATAAAAGTGTGAGATACCACTGAAACCATGAGTGAAACACTACCATGTATACAGCATCCCTAATCTCATTACATTTTTATCCACCCAAATTCAAGATCATTGGAACAGAAAACCGGAGTGAAAGATTTTTATTTCTTTTATAACCTGTTACCATTTTAAGACCCCTGTGGATAAAGCGAATGTATGTTCATCAGATGATTACTAACAGAGCTTACAATGCATATTTAATAAATCAATTGTTAAATCATTGTTCCTTCAGTGAATGGGAGTCCAGATCATAAACCCTGATGTTTCCTCCACCAAAAACTTTCCTTTGATCTCAGACGTCAGAACATCGCCTCGCTTCCATTCTTACCACTTTTGTCGTTAAGATTTCTGCAGGAGTTTTGCTGTTGTTTCCAGCTTCCTCAGCATTGTGCTCTTACTGTGATCTTTGCATGATGAGAGCTACGATGGGCAATAAAATCAAAGGCAATATTCATAATTCCATTCAGAATTTACATCATGAATTTACAATCATAAGAACAGTAAAATGTCTTGTTTTGAATAGACATGATGTACAGAGTAACGTTTATGTGATATACAGCAGCCACCACCGACCTGAAGTTTAAAGGCTTTGCTCATGCCTGGATTTTAACTCACAACCTTCTGTTTAGTGTAGAGCCCTGTTGCTGCAAATACTTCCATATCCATGTAACAATGCACAGCAATATTCAAATCGATTATCCTAGATGTGAGGAATAGTTTAGGTCTGGGTTACAGGCAGGGGCTTTTGCGCACGCCATCTCTTGTGACCCCATCTTTTTAAATTTTGCATTAAATACGACTCCAGGCACCAAGTTAAAATGCCTCTATAGGCTTTCAGAGATTTCTATTTGGTAGATAAGGGTTTTACAGGATTGGTTCAGTCTCCCAGTCCCAGTCTATCTGGTGCAGGTTCACTGGTTCGCTTTAACTTCTCTCCTGTGTCCTGCTCCTCACACCTCTCTTCATGGATCAGGAGTCGGAGCGTCGGAGAAACTCCAACACATGGTCGTACCGAGGGTGGTGGGGTTAGTTGGGGGTGTCGATGAGGAGGAGACAGTTAATTTAGCACAAGCACCGGCTGGCAAGTCACGGCACCAGATCAGCCTTACAACCGCAAAATCGCTCTAATATATTCCCAGAGCTACTTGTGAATATTAATACAAAATATTAATTATTAATTTTGCCCCGGGCAGGGCAAGATATACTAGTTTTAATTAGTGTACTGTACTCTGCTACAATTAAAAAATAATTGATGTCCATATGCGTTGACAGCTCGTGTGATCGCCTTTCTTGTTGGTGTCAACAGTGGATTTGGCCCCGCCGTTGTATTCTTCTTTTTTATCTCGAGTTTGAAGTAATGGAGCTCGTATTTAAGTTTCGTTCAGAGCTTAGCTTTGGTATGGATGGAAAAGCACAGGTCAAGCGTCTCATTTTCAGAACCACTGACACCCATTAAACATTAATTAAAGGCTGTAACGATATCACCACACCTCCTTCACAATGAACAGCTAATAAGATCCAAATAAGGCTTAACAGAGATTAAATCATGCACATAATAACAAAACTCATTCATACAGAATTGTGCAAGCAGGTGACCATCTTGATCAGGAAATACTCAGCAGTTACCAGGATGCAATTAACGTTAATATAGTTGATGATGGAAACACATAGCATTTTCGCAGCAGTAAGCATCTTTCTTCATATTAGGGTTCATCTACAATGTGTGGTAGCCTATGTGTCAATGGGTTTGGGGCTGGCAAGACCCGATTTTCCTAATACCTCCAAGATTTGGCATTTTTTCCATGTCTGTATGGGTTTTACCTCAACCAGTTTGTTGCTCCTCTACCCACTTCACCATGTGCTAGGATAAGTTTCTCAGTGTGAGAGATTACATGTGTGCATGTGCCCCTTAATGGACTGCCACCCTTTCTAGGACTAGGTTAGGGACAGGGGGTTTAACTGACACCACAGTGTGATGGGCAGAAACCAGTCCTAGGCAGAGTGGCACATGCAGTCACTCAGTCTGGGAACCCTGACCTAATCTATGTCTTTGGTGTGTTAATCTAAATGTATCCAAAGGAAACCCACACAGTACAAGCAGCGACTGCGTTAGAACTCAAACCCAGGGTTCTAAGGCTGTGTGCCGAGATTGCTAACCACTGCCCCACTAAACCACCTAAAATCTTGCTTTACATTTTAATATACAGCTATATTAACTCAAATCAAGGCTGATTTATTTCTATAGCACTTTTTACAATGGAGCATTGTCTCAAAACAGCTTTACAATACTATATTATCTTCTATGGATAATCCCAAAGTGAGCAAGTCTTGGGGCTACAGCGGAAAGAAAAAAACCCTTAACAGTATAAGGAAGAAACCTTGGGAGGACCAAGACTGGTAAAGTGCCCTGATTTTTTTGGGTAGCTTAGATGTCAAATGTAAGAATAAAATGTATTTATCAAGTTAAACATGTTTGTAATATGAATTCAAATAACATAAACGAAATAAATAGATAAACAAATTAATAAAACAGAGTAAGTTTACGATCTTGAATCCTCAGCAGAAAAGTTAGGTGCATCGTCCCCTGCGAACCAAAAGAGAGAAAGAATTACGGCCCTCTGGTGTGGCCCGGGCATGATGGCACTGGTTACTAATGGTGGAAAACAACTTGAGTGAAGCTGAATCTGAGGAACATTTTAATGTGTGGTGCTGGAACCAGTACTGGAGTAAGCAAAGGTCTCTTACATGCCGTTCTGCTCCATTATGTTCATGGCATGCAGTTCCATGCAAAAGAATGTTCTTTCAGAAATTGTTTGTGAAGGACCTGTGTTGGCTTTAAGAACCAGTTCCTGCATGGAAATAAAGCTATTTTCGTTCTTAAGCCATTAAACATGCCACCAAAAAACTTTTTTTTCCAATCATTAACATCTGCTTTTTCACACATCAAATGAAATATTTACTGAACTGTACCACCTCTTCTCAATCCCGTCTCACACCCTGCATGTAATTATAGCTTGATTATCCTTAAGCCTTTACTACCACCATAAACATGCAAGGTGACTCATTTTTTGCATTTTACATGTCAGTACATCTGTTGGAAGTTTACAAAGCCCTGGCACTGTCCAATGTTTTGGGGAGATGTTCTGGATACATACAGTCCTCACAGGAGGAAGTTTCTACTGAAGGCAAACAACTGAGTGAATTCATTTGCATGTTTTTTCCCACGTGTGTTTGGAGAATATTCACTATATCTGTGCATAACCCCCCCTCGAACCCAACTTCTGTCTCGCTCACTCTCGCACTCACTCTGCATGGCGAGGTGGCAGATGGATGTGAGAGAAGCAGGAAATCTGCTTCTGTTCGTGTCAGTTCTGCTCCACAGAGCAGTGATAACTGAATAATAATCCTGATAGTCTCTCTCTCTCTCTCTCTCTCTCTCTCACACACACACACACACATGTATAACACTCCCTCTTTTCTCTCATTTCACCTCTCCATTGAAACACTGCGCCCTCATGATTCTTATTTATACTGCTCTCAAAAATTAAGAGATGTTTCAAAATGAAACATCCCCAAATGAAATATCCCCTAATTTTTGTGAGCAGTGTATTATCTCATCTCTCTTATCGGTGTTCTGCTTGCATTAGGGTTCGTCCATCAACTCTTAGTGCATTAAGCTCCAT